>OY720450.1:70571344-70648508 GCA_963082715.1 Harpalus rubripes
AAAATAAATAAAATAAATAAAATAAATAAAATAAATAAAATAAATAAAATAAATAAAATAAATAAAATAAATAAAATAAATAAAATAAATAAAATAAATAAAATAAATAAAATAAATAAAATAAATAAAATAAATAAAATAAATAAAATAAATAAAATAAATAAAATAAATAAAATAAATAAAATAAATAAAATAAATAAAATAAATAAAATAAATAAAATAAATAAAATAAATAAAATAAATAAAATAAATAAAATAAATAAAATAAATAAAATAAATAAAATAAATAAAATAAATAAAATAAATAAAATAAATAAGATAAATAAGATAAATAAGATAAATAAGATAAATAAGATAAATAAGATAAATAAAATAAATAAAATAAATAAAATAAATAAAATAAATAAAATAAATAAAATAAATAAAATAAATAAAATAAATAAAATAAATAAAATAAATAAAATAAATAAAATAAATAAAATAAATAAAATAAATAAAATAAATAAAATAAATAAAATAAATAAAATAAATAAGATAAATAAGATAAATAAGATAAATAAGATAAATAAGATAAATAAGATAAATAAGATAAATAAAATAAATAAAATAAATAAAATAAATAAAATAAATAAAATAAATAAAATAAATAAAATAAATAAAATAAATAAAATAAATAAAATAAATAAAATAAATAAAATAAATAAAATAAATAAAATAAATAAAATAAATAAAATAAATAAAATAAATAAAATAAATAAAATAAATAAAATAAATAAAATAAATTAAATAAATTAAATAAATTAAATAAATTAAATAAATTAAATAAATTAAATAAATTAAATAAATAAAATAAATAAAATAAATAAAATAAATAAAATAAATAAAATAAATAAAATAAATAAAATAAATAAAATAAATAAAATAAATAAAATAAATAAAATAAATAAAATAAATAAAATAAATAAAATAAATAAAATAAATAAAATAAATAAAATAAATAAAATAAATAAATAAATAAATATATCATCACGACTATTACCCATTGCTGGGTGTGGCAATCTGCTTTGTAAACAGATATCGGTAATGATGAAATATTTGCATCGTCCGGGCGTTTACCAGATGTCACCTCACGGGCACTCAATGCTGGCGTGGAGAGTGCACCACAGGGGTCAATTTTGTGCCATTTAAAATTCGAAATTTTTGGCGTCGGTCGGGATCGAACTCGGTTCCCCAGATTCGCGACCTGACACTCAGGCACGCAAAATAAAAAATCTGATGTGGTCAGCACATAACCTCTCGCCAGATATTTTACCTGGTTGTACGCATAAAACGAAAAATATTTTTAAATACAAATACATATGTTCATGTCTCACTACAAAATAATTCTCACATATATTTGCAAAATCTATGGGAAATTTTAATATAAATTATGTACAATACATACATTTTCTTTATAAGTATTCAATATCATGAATTTTTTTTCTACTTACCTTTTCGTTTTCTTTATATTCGTAATTTTTTCGCAAATTTCTCTTATATTCTTTTTTACGTATATTCTTTTACGTTGTTGACTTTTTTTTATTTTCATAATCTTTACAATAATGTACAAATATTTTTGACAGCGGTATAAATTTTTTTTGGAAGTGACATTTATGTGTGAATTACAAACATTTGAATTTCTTGCCTTGAAGTAGTTTGATTTGAGAGTTTTTACATCAAATTATTTTATATGCATTTCTTTATCTCTAAATCTATAGAAGATATAATAATGAATTTATATTTATCGAATAAAGAATTTAACATTCTTTAATATAAGTATTAACATAAATTTTCGATAAATAATATTTAGATGATTTTTTTTTTGTAACTACTACTTCCGGTTGTCCAATTGTTACCAAAACTTAATCAACTCTTCCCATTATTGTTAGATTGAGGAATCCATAGTTAAAAATGTCTTAAGTCTTATAGTATTTGAGTTATCGTGAATCCAACATCCACACACACATCCACATACACATCCACACCCACACACACACATACACACACACACACACACACACACATACGGACATCATCGTAAAAATGTTATAATCGGATTCTAGGGACCTTAAAACGTGCTTATTCACTAAAATCTGGATATGCGATTTTTAGCATGAATATAATACCTCTCTTAGCGAGAGGTAAAAATGAAAAACACGGGCCGTTTTTATTATTCCGATTAAATCAACATCCCGTATTCTCATTGAACATTTATAATAAATGATCACGATAAGTATGATACAAATTAAAATTGCTTCTTTCTCTATTTTAAAACGTAAATACAATCTGTCACTAACTCTGTTGAAATTTCACACCATTTTCGCACAGGAATTTAGGAATCTTATATAAACAGTATCTTGAGATTGTGAAGCTTATATACAGTAATGAGTTGTATTACGTTGGTTGTTTTATCCTTAACTTTGTGATGCCACGTTTTTTTCTTCATTTCCTCGGTTCCTTATTACTCGACGTATTTGACTATTTCCTGGTTCCAGTGTTTATTGTGCCTTATCAAGGTTTCTTATTACCATATTTTCATGGAACACAAAAATATTTGTTTTGTTACACAACAAGAGGGACAAAGATAATTTTGCGCTCTGTTACATTTTATTAACTTGGGAAAGAATTTTTAACAAAAAGAAAAGAATCAAGGAAATAAATTGGTATGTATGTTAAGTTTACCACAGACTATTACCCGGTTGCAGAAACGTTCATCAACGCATTGTTCGGGCCAGACCTACTAAATACCGTATTTAAATACACTGAAGCTGCATCCTTGTTAAACCCAAATGACTTCCAAAATTAACATTCACTGTGCTCAAATAGGGTCTCGCGGTTCCTTCAGAAAACATAGTGCGCAATAATTTGGCGCACATGGCCGTTAACGTGTTAAATGGAACAACCCATATTTTATATAATGGAATTCTTCGTTAAAAAATAGGGGTAATTTGTGTATCATGTCCTTATCCAAACAGATTTAGATAAATTATTTTATCTACAACTGTTACGGCTGTATCATCGTCGCTTGTATTAAACGACGACGCAAACATCGTTATTTAATCAAATTTTGATGGAATAAAAGTAATGTCACTTGTTACATTTGATTTTATTTGTCAAAATATTAAACGACGTAGCTAAAGCCGGTATCCCACTGTAAAAATTTTGATAAAAATTTCTCTAAATTTTTTTATAAAAACGTTCCATGAAAAGTACTGCATCCCACTGTAAAAAATTTTACGCGTTTTTATGGAGTGTTGCATAACTCATGAAAGAGAATTGGCGCCAAAGATACTACTAAACCTCATTTTGTAGCCGTTGTTCTGCAGAGGTAGTTGCGTTTTGTAGTTTCATTATGAATAACGTTCATTCAAATAAAAAAATGTTAGCTGCAATAATTGTTGGAGTAATGGGTTACGCAGTTATACAAAAAATAAAAAAATCAGAACATCGCTGGTGAAATACAAATCGCGGTGTTTAATTATCAGACACACCAAATTACGAATAGAAGATGAAATAAATTACAGAAATTTTCTTCGAATGAAAATTAAGGCGGTGTATTTCGACACATGAAAGATAGGCATTGTTCTATCTAGTGTACACATAAATTTTGAAAAATTAATCCTTTTATCGTCACTACTTAAAGGGTACGACGCGAGTATATAGGTGAATAAAGTCCATCTTAAAATGCTTGAACGAGGCGGATTTGTATGGGCTTCTCATTTGCTTGATATTTTATTTTTGCAAATTTGTATAGGTAATTTAAAATACACTTTCTATAAATTATAGATCAAGATATTTATACTAATACTACGTAAAATTATTGGTTGAAAAACATTGTTGGTTACGATTAATGTAATAGGGTTCGGACGGAAATGTAAAAGGAGAAAAAAGAAATGCAAAGAATAACGCATGTAAATATTAAATAACTTTAATACTTATTTTTTTGATGTTGTATAGCCTGATTATTATAAAATAATAACATTTAACAGTTGAAACTCGCACTTTGCCTGGCGTATTTATTATAATATTCAGGCGATTTTGTGTGTTATCAAACTTCTTCATTTCTATACAAATCAATTAAAACGCTGTATGTTCAGGCAACCACACTACACATTTTGATTATTTTGCTTCATATTATTTCCAATTTCAATATAAACAAACGCTCACCGCTGTTCAAATAATGTCAGAAAATAACAGCTGTCTTCAGAAAATGACTTTACCCATACCCATGGTTCAAGCAACCGCATTGCGCACGCCCGCATCAACATCCAATCATAACGCAGCTTTCAACAAAATGAATACAGACAGCTGTATTTGTGACGTCACATCAAAATTTTTACGTGACGTCATGTAAATACAGTTTTCATAAAAATTCTGTCAAAACAATTTTTATAAAAATATTTACGTCCATTTTTATCAAAATTTTTACAGTGGGATACCGGCTTAACAATGTTATGCAATCAAAATATGTGACTGTGATGAATAAAACGTAATGTCACTTATTACATTTGCTTCTATTTGTCAAAATATTTAACTACGGTCTTTAATATAAGCGATGTGCTACATATAAAAGACCAGTCATATTCCACTAGTGGTAAGACTTTTGTATTACATTATTGAGACTTATTGATTGATAAATTTAAAATATACTTTTAATTCAACTTACTAATAAAGAAATCAGTTACTCATGTCAACATGTGACATTAATATCTGAAACGTCAACGTCTTTGACATAACCACAAACAATATATTTACTATATATTTTTAATCTGTTAAATTTATAGTTGTAGTAAAAGTATAGTATTTGACTCACGTAAAATGGGTATAATATTCTCGGATGATTACAATAGTCGCCTACGGCTCGTATTAATAGACTTAGGAGTATGACAGGGCTTACGATTCCAGCTTTCTGATTGGTCTAAAAGCAAATCAAGTTTACAATGGCAATATGTAAAGCAGATACATTATTTATTCCATTTTGACTTTGTACCTAATCTATTTAACAATTTTAAGTAATTGTTTATTTACTAAATAATTAAAAATTATCAAATTTTGACGTTTCGAGCTGTCAAGTATGTCATACACGAACCAAATCCAGAAGTTTTATGTGTGTAAAATAGGCTGGCGCAGCAGCGCCATTAAGTCTATTCTTATCTGAAATACAGTATACATTTTACGCTCATTAAATAATATACTATAAATTTAAATGCTTCAATTATTTGGAGAATATGTAAATAATTTTATATCGTGCATAATAAATGACAGTTATATTACATACCTATCTATACCTAAATATATCTACAAACAGACCTATAACATTTGATAAATATTTCACAAGCATAATAATATATTTATTAGGCTATTTAGGTGTCTTTATTATTTAATTTGTAAAGTAGGTATCATATTTATTTTCATTCATATTGCAATACATAAATACTTTAGTCCAAGAATAGATGGTTATACTACTCTATCACTTCTATTAAGAAATATAAAAAGTTTACAATAGTAAACTTGATTTATGTACCTACCTGTTGCATTTTTTATGAACTCATTCTAAATTTGATTTAATTTAACAACGTAAACAAACTATAAAAGTTCTGCTGCAATAAATTACCAGACGAAAGCCTGTAGGTAAATTACCAGACGAAAGCCTGTAGGAATGTTACATAAAAATTTTATGCTAGAGAAAAGAAAATAATATAACAGACGGTAATTTTCTCTTTTTACAATTTAGTTCTGCATTGTTCTCTTTCAAGCTTCGAAACAAAAAAGAGAAATAAATTATTTCGCGATAAATATCAAAAGATGAAATTTGTTGTTCATTTTCTCGTGATCAAAAATGTACATTAAGCCAGGTGTTAAATACGAGTAAAGAGTAAAGTATAAACAGTAAAAAGGAAATTATACATTCATTTATTTATATTGACCATTTAAGTATTTTTTTCTTCTTTCGCGAGTAAAAACGTAATTTATTTTCAATAGTTTGAACTTGAAACTCTTTCAGATATTTTATACAAAATTAATGTTTCTGTGAATTGTGCGTGAGACAGGTATCATTTTATATTGAATTTCCTTTGGATTTTACTTCAAATCTGTGTCTGAAATGACCGTCTTACAGATTTACGTTATTTAATATTCCATTTAACCTACAGAAGTTATATAAATTTTATGAAATAATTGTAGAATTGCACTATCAAAATGTTATCGACAGATGAATTCGCTCATTTCTTCCGACAATTATGAGGAAATTTGTATTATTTTCGTCATTAAATAATAGCATAGATTACGGATCAAATCAGAAAAATACCATTTTATGGAATGACGTAGACAATTTTAAAAATGAACCGTAAGCGTTTCTTGGAAACCTCCGAATGACATTTTGATTGTGGTGCATACGAATCGGAGCTGCGAGAACTTTTTGTGACAACCGGAAATATTATAAATAAAAAAAAGATAATGATAATGGCTGGTAGCATTAACAACTGATTAAGGGTGATAGCGACTAGTTTATGGATTATTTTAGACAAAAATACGCATCTTTTATTTGACATATTCATAAACAATTGAACAGAAATAAAACACTGCTAGTCAGCTTCTCGCTAATCCCCCGTACAGGCGTATTCTTTAAGTCAGTAGTTATTTTTAACAACTGGTTAGCGCGTGTTTTGTGCGTTAAGATGTTATGGTAACGATGTTACAATCGGACGATGAAAATCAAATAAAAATCTGATGTGGCCAACACACCACCTCCCTCTATTTTATTTTCATTAATTTAAATATACATACTTACATATTTATTTATACTAGAAACTGTATTAAAATCCATTCCATATAACTATGGTTCTATTTACTATTTTCTTTTTAAAATATGAAATTATTAGTTCTCTGACAGTGACATTTATCTGTCAGTTACACACATTTGAGATATGAACAGTCTAATTAAGTAGTTGTCTTTGTTTAAAGCGCAGGCTCTGTGATTGAAATTATAGATAATTTTATAAATTTATCCATAAAATGTATAGAAAAAGTATTGTTGTAAACCAATAGACAATTTAATAATCTTTAATTTTTATAATAACATAAATCTCGAAAAAATAACGTTCAAAAGTATTTTTTGGAGAAAAACTCTTTTGAGCTTCAAGTAAAGTGCCATTTCCGGTTATTTGATTTACACCAAAATCTAATGGCTCTTTCCATATTAGAATTAGAATAAGGTATAAATACAAGGTTTCAAAATTTTCTTAGTGATAGTATTTGAGTTAGCGTAAACAGGATCCACAAACACACACACACATACAGGCACACACATACACACACACACACACACACACACACACACACAAACACACACACACACACACACATACATACATACATACAGACATCATCGTGAAAATGTTAAAATTGGATTCTAGAGGCCTTAAAACGTGGTCATTTACCAAAATCTCGATATGCGATTTTTACCACGATCCCTATACCTCCCTTACCAAGGGTAGCGCGAGGTAAAAATTAAATTAAATTCAAAAACAGACTTTAATGATAACTGCGTGACTCAAAATGAAAGTAATGGAAATTAGGTGACAATTCCCTCGAACTTAATGAATATTTTTTTAACAATTTCCTTCTAATTTTCTTGTTTACTTTGAAGTCAAACAAGATGTGAGGTTACTAAACTTCTACAGACTTCGTTTCATAGCGTGTCCAATAATGATTTCCGATCAATTTGATGAATTCTGTCACGAATGTTCCAAATTTATACCGTATTTCACTACCATTAACTTACATATATACCTACAATAACAATTCCCCATGTAAAAATAGTTTCAGAGCGTTGAACTTTTATTAGAACATAAGTATGAGTACGTACATTCTTGTTAAAGTAGAGTACTTGTAAATTGTTTCATAACGTGCCATAACTTTTTACGCGAGAGGCAGAAAGAAATGCTTATCGCTTGAAAATGGAAAATGAGGTAAAAGGTAGGATCTAAGTCTTTCATGTAAAAATATATAGCCGGGCTTAGACGACGGTGTAATTGGTTAGTATTTGTTAATGGCGTATACTTGTCATGTCTTGTGAGTGGATTACTTGTACAATTATTTGTCACTTGTCAGTTTCCTATTGTCTGTCAGTAAAATGGCACAAGTCAAAAGGATTTCAATTATTGGTACACTTGACAAGTCTTAATTTTTCTATACTTTGTTGTTACGCTTATACGAGTTGTACATTTATTATACCTTGTTTTTTTTAGAAAGAGCGAGGTTATATACCATGGCCGAGTCGATTAAATGCTCTCCCCTTCAGTATTTCGCCTCGTTGGTCCCTAAATTTGTTTGTTATTTAGTCAGTAAAGTTTGGTAATGTTATTTTGTGTAGTGCCTGTTATTAATTATCTCTTATACTAAAGTCTAGTGATCCTTGAAAATGAAATATCACTAAGGGCCGGTGGTACAATTACAGTTTGAACTGCAGCTTAAGACATCGGCAGTTTAAAGTTAAACTAAGTTTACCTATAGTTTAAACGGTCGATCACGAGCGTTTAACACTAGTGCAGTAGTTTGAACTAAGTATAAACAGTAAACCGTTGATGTACAACAAGATGTTTGCGCGTTACCATGATTTTGCAATAAACATAGTTTAAACTGTGATCGTACAACCGGCTCTAAAAAACCAAGTTCACAAATAAATAACGATTTTAATACAAGGGGATGTACCGGGGGCACGATTAGTGTTTAAAAACATTGAAACCATTCCGTCTTACAGTTGAAAAGATGGTTAGAATGCCGGTATTAAAGGTTTGTTCCTACAGCCAGCCCGGGCCCGGACTCTCATATGTATGTCAGAGGCATGCGCATTTTAAAAATATCATTCCAACCGACTGTTGTACAATCCATCGGACTGTTGATATGTTCCTACAGACTTCGGACGCATACATTAACGTATCCGCAGACTGTTAGATTCATCTACTGGTACTGGTCTGTGCTATGTACTATTTGTCAGCACATGCGCACAGCGATGAAAAAATCGAAGCTTAACCTATGATTGTTTATCTGCTTTCATAAGTGAACATAATGAATAAATTGAAATTTTAATCTGATTCAGAATCATTGTTATCTAATTCAGAAATGGATTTGACATGTGGCCAACCTCGAATAAAAAACTGTAATAAAATTATTTAGGTATATAATATGATAAATAATTAATATTTGTTGTTCGATAATTTATTGACCGACAATTGATTATGATGATAAGTCCGTTCCAACTATACGAAGTTTCTTACACATGCCTGAATGAGTACGTGAAGAAGACATGCGCGCAAAAGGGTTCATGAATGCATACAAGAACGCATCCAAAAAATCGTGTAGGAACAAACCTTAAATTGAGTTGAAAGGTATGCGCTTAGTAGATCATATAATTAAATAATTATGTAAAAATGTGTTCAGTCAGACATGTTTACGTTTCCTTTCAAAGAACAGTTTTTGTGATCACGTGGTGGATCACATGATAAATGTCAAACCGTAGAGCTAAATATTGCTCACTACATAACTACTTATTAAATACTTTTCTTACTCACTAGATGGTGTCCGAAAAGTTTGAATTGTATAAGTCCCCATTGAAGTTGCTTTTTCTTGAATTTACTAGTTCTGGAATTTAAGTTACTTTTTTGGAATTTGAAATATAAAATGTAGAGTTCAAACAGACAATATGATCTTGTTTAATAAATATTTCTTTTCTTTTTAAATTCATTAATGCCAACTCAAAGAGTTTGTTTCTTTAAGTTTCCTCAATTTAACCTACTTTGCATCTGTTTCTGTAAACATATTGAGTTATCTTATTTTTCTTTTCAAGAGACTCTTACGTGGTGTACATGCTAAGTGTCATCTATATTTTAGATTTCCGTTTCTCAAAGTCACCTTCAACCTTCAAGCAAAGTAACCTGAATGTATTGAAATTTGTCACGATTCACAACTCATACTCGATTCTTGTAGTCTGCGACAGATGTTGAATATGTTTGATTTGTTTCTGATAGAGTTGAAGTATGATTTTTGTCACAGTGTTAGTGGAAAACTTTGAAATGAAATATCAGATATGTTTTCAAAATTATAAATAATAGACATTCCAAAGTTTGACAGCAATAGCAATGCTATTCTAAACATGAATGCCTGTAACTTTGTGCAACTTCAATGTGGAACACGGAATATAGAGCAAGAAATTTTAGTTGAAGTAGGCACACAATACGTGAGAAAATTATTGATAACTATAGTAATTAAGGAGACAATAAGGAGACTTCTACACAACTAGTACATAATACAGAATACACAGGGCCGGCGATATGGTATCTGGCGCCCTTCCGCAGCCTATAGAATGGCGCCCTTCTACTCCCTTATAGATATAAAAATATTTTAAAAATCTCACGATTCGTACGAACAGGGATTTAACATGAGATTTTAGTTTTTTTGCAATTTCCTGCTCTCCTTTTCATTTTACGACAAAAACAGAAAATCAGAAAAAATGAAAACAAGTGTCATGGCTAGAGCTACTAATAAATCGAAATTTTAAAGTTTATTTGTATAATTTTGAAGAAGCTCTATCCGTTTTAACTACAGAGCGTTGGGTGATATAGGGCCTAAGATTCTAGCTCTCTGATTCGTTCAAACTTGAACCGAGTTTACACAGCAAAATAATTGACGCGAAATTTAAATTTACTTGACAACTGTATCAATTATTTTGATTTATGTAATGCCGTCTGACATAAAATAAATAAAAGTCAACAAATTCAAAAGTACACGATTTATTTCGTATTATTATTTTCTGCTCAGTTCTGTTTGTTAATTATATTATTGTTCTTTTCGTTTATATAATTTTCATAGTGTTTTGGCGTTATTTTTCATATTACATAGTTTTCGTTATGCGCGTTTTCTTAGTTTTTCGTTGGTTTTGTTATTGTTCTCTTCGTTAATATTTTGGATAAAAATCCTGAACCTGTTTTACAACATCTAAAAGGAAAGGCCTCCGAAGCGGCCAAAAAATGGCGTATAATTTATATTGCACATATCGTGCCACGAATCCATATTCCAAACCAGAATGTGTTCAAATTGTGGCACCAGAACTGGACATAGGGCGATGTAGTATTTGGAAAGCTGTAAAAGAACATGAGGAAAAAGGGTCATTCGGATTACCCCGCAGGAACAAAGAAATTTGTTTTTCGCCGACATGTAGAGAAAGATACGGAGATTATAAGTAAGTGTATGCATAAAAACAATGTCAATTAGAAAGAATTTTTTAAATCTAGTCTATAGTTAAAACGGATAGAGTATGGAAACTAAAAAATGTAAAAACAGTTTTCTATATAACTTCTAATTCTGTACAACATTGCCGTAACACGAACAGGAGAGCAGGAAATTGCAAAAAACTAAAATCCCATGTTAAATCCGTATATGTTTCCACCTTAGCGTCAACACCCTGTATAAATGCTTCGAATATTAAACATCTATTTTAAAGAAATGATTCATATAAAGGATGCCTGTTTTCGACCCTCGCTATTGGGATCTTGGTTATTATATGAGATGAAGTCAAAGTTGCCCCGTTAGTGTACCAGTTGTTTTAACCCGAAAATGCACGTCACCAGATAACTACAAAAATTCAAATATATGTGTATAGGGTAATTCCGAGAGGGATGGCTTGCCGGGTGAGATGACTCTTTTGTCAAAATCTAAATAATAGTAGAACGATACGATGTGTTTTATTATTCTTTGGATATTGGCAAAAGAGTCATCTCACCCGGTAAGCCATCTCTCCCGGAATTACTTATTTTTCCTTTGCATGTAACTTCTAAATATTATATAGTATTGAATTTTGGTTGCACTTCATTAGCAAACTTTTTCATACATTTTCGAACGATGATGATCATTCTTATGATTTATTGCATGTAGAAACAAAATCAATCCTTACAAATTTATGAGGGCCAAGTATCGCCAAGATTTGTTTATAATATATGTATATGTTATTTATTCCCAGTTTAAAGTTAACATTTAGAATTTTTCCTAATTCTAACTTAGTTTTACTTTTTAATGCAAATACTCCACATTGTTGCATGAAAGAAAAAAGATAAGAAAGCAAGACAATAATAAAAAATTAAAAATAACGCTGTGTTGGGGTGTTTCAAAGTGTAAAACTGTGTTTGGGCGTTTAAATTATGAATTGGAAAAACATACTTAACTTCATGTTTCATTTGCTTTTTATAAAGGTATTTTAAGAGTATGTATTTGATTTGAAGAATTACATGCAATTTTCTTGACAAACCAATAACTTTTTTATTTTTAAAAAATTTCGGTGCCCCTCACTTGTTTGCGAACGACAATTTGTAAAAATCGTATTCACTAAGTAATATCGTTATAAACGTCCTCATACCGTTTGTCACAACGACTTTAGCCAATTTTTTTTTTTTTAGAAAAGCCAGTAACTATTATTTTAAATTAGATTATCATTGTACTATCATTTTGCAAAAAAATATTGACATTATTATTTTAATTATTATTTCTTTATTGAGTAAAGAATATGTATAAATATCGATTATCAAATGGATTATTATTATCCCATAAAAAACTTTCACGACCACAAACATTTCTTCTGAAATTTAAATATGGTTGTTAATTATATATTTGATGCATGAATAAATGTTTTGTTATCTATTTTCCATTTCTTCCTGCACAAATATAAATAATAAATTAATTAACCCTTCCATTTGCTAACATTTGACATTTACGGATTGAATAATGACAAGTGAATCCTTATCGTTCATGAACTACTTAAAATAACGACAATACGATTTCAATATAACGACATTGGTTTTACAGAATACGCTTTTTGAAAATTATCGTTATTTAACTTTTTCATCATAACGATACGTTATGGTATAACGACATTCTTACAGAATAAGCCAGTAAATACTATTTTATTCATTGAAATGATTTGTAGAATAACAGTAACGAATATAATGAAGAAGACTGAGGCGAAGAGGTAGAAGAAAACGACCCATAATCAATAAAATATTCTAATAGTGTGTAGCCCTATAGGCCTATAGGGGACACCATGTAAAAAAAGAACGAGCATTGCGTTCTACCTCAAAGGTGGTGTGGAAACATATAGGGTGGTTTTCATGAAAGTGAGTTAATAAATTTTATAATAACTAAAATTCACGCAGAATTGTACGCAATTTTAACCTGCGCCAAATTACTACTAGAGCCACTATAGCAACAGAAGAATCTCTACAGTAACAGACAGCCAAGCCGCATTAAAAGCACTAGAATCTTGTGTCAGAATCTAGACTTGTTCTAGAGTGTATCCATAGATTAAATGCACTAGAAACGAGGAACAAATTGAAATTAATTTAGGTACCCGGGCATTCAGAGATCGAAGGAAACCAGGTAGCAGATAGTCTGGCTAAGAAGGGGACAAGTTTTCCGTTCACAGGACTAGAACCGGCTTTTGGAATCTCAGCGGAGTCAGTTAAGCTGGAAATAAAAACATTGCCGAACCAATGGCACAAGAATCACTGGTTGGAGACACTCAAAGGTTTTCCTAAATGAATCAACCAAGAAAAGAACGAAACATTTACTCTTAATGATAAACAAGACGTTAGATTAATAACAGGACTTCTAACAGGACATTGTCTACTAAACAAACACCTGCCCACGATGGGACTAACACAAGAACCAACATGTAGGGGGTACGGTGAAGAGGAAGAAACCCCTTAGCACCTTATATGTCACTGTGAAGCCTTTATGAGCAGCAGATATAATATCCTGGGGGCAGAAAAGATCCAGCAGGATATGCTAAAAGATTTAGATTTGAAGAAAACCCTAGAGTTTATTAAACAAACAGGACTCCTAGAATAGGAGTAAATCTGGAGGATACAATAGATCTACAGGTCACCGTACAGGGATCCACAGGAGACCACCTCTTGTAATATAAAATTCACGTAAACGCAATACTGCACAAGATATTTGAAAAAAAAAACTGATTTTCGCCACCTTTGACCTTGAATATTTTTTTATGCAGACACGATTTTGCAGTGGACTTTTACACAGTGTTTCTTATAGCAATACAAAGAAAATATCGGAGAAAAATCTTCATCAGATTTTTTTAGAAGATATAAGCTCAAATCACTGGACTATTAGGTACATACGGTAACACTATCCAAATTATTATGAAATATTAGAAATTATTATTTTTAAATACATTAGTAATGATAGTATTTCCGCTTTCGCATATCAGTTAATTAATATGGCTGTTTATTACAAATCACTGCTAGTTAGTGCAGCTTCTCGATTTTCAATAAACTTGAAAGTAGCTTCCTCACGGCTCACGCTATCATCTCAAGCAACAGATTGTGCAGTGATAATATTCATCTCAGCTACCATGTTCCTATTACCGAGAATTTATGTATAATTTAGGATGCAATACATGTTTGTGTACAACGGCTTTGTGTACGGAATTGGTATTGCTGATAATAGGTGTGTTCGATGAGAATTTCGTTGCACTACAATGTATACTAGTGCAACATATTAAAAAAAAAACCGACAAATGTAGCCAGTGTGATACGTGACGTTTCATATTTTGGGAGATTCTGCATATCCACGTTCAATTTCATTTTCTTCACAAATATATAATATGGAGCCAGGATCGGATTGGTCAGTCGGGATAATCGGGAATTTCCCGAGAGGTCGCGGCTTTTTGAGGCCGCCGCTCGGTGATTACAAACTAAAATTTGAGTAGGTAGCATCATCTAATTAACTTCACCGCGTACCCGTTCTTATTTAGATCGTTTTTAATATTTTATAATTCTTGACAAAATTTCTTTCGGTGTTGCAGATATAGTCCGAGCTCGAATATATGAGGTTTTGATAATTTCCTACTTTGTAGATTTTGAATGATTGATATAGTTAAGGTATTGTCCGGTGTATCATCGATATATCTAAACCAAAGTTTAGGTCTTATATTGGCTGTATCTAGTACTAATTTTTCAAAAAATTCCATGTATAAATTGGCTATATCTTTTTATTAGAAATATGAGTTATGTAGGCAGCACTGCAAAAATTCCATAATACCATCAAGAGGCAAGTCGGTTCTATCTTTTAAGTTGATATCTTTTTCAAGCCTTGTTTTGATGATTTCTAAAAATTTCTCGTAAATAAACGTACATCAATGCTGACAAGAAGGTTTTGTGGTTGTAATTGTATTTAGCTCAAAAGTTCTACAAAATATTTTGAATTCTTCACATATGATGTTCATTTCCTTGAAGTGGCTGAATGATTGATAGTAGAAATTGTGATAGTTTGTAAGTAGGAGAATTTATGGAACTTTTGATGGGTTTCTGATATGCTTAAATCTTTCTTATGGATTTTTGGAAGTTCCCCGTACAGGTGTGGAAGCTTGCTAAAATATGGAGTGAGATCTGTTTTTGTTCTAAATGGAATATAATTCTTTATATTTCTTAAGAGCACGGTACACTTTGTTTTCTATAGACGTAGTAGAATGTTTTCCAAGTTTCTTATAATTTCCTTTATTCAAAAGCTCTTCTATTTTCTGATCATATAAATTGGTATCCAATATTACTGTAACACTTCCATTATCTGCAGGTAGAATCTTGGTTGTGTTATCTTGCAATGCTTTATTTTCTTCGTTTTCAAGATTAGGTTTGATCAGATAATTTTTTGCTTCAGAATTTTCCTCATTCTCCACTTATTAATAATTTAATATTGTCTACAACTTTTAAACGAAACTAAATGTTATTTTCTTAACTACAGAATGTTCTATATTTTAAATACTATTTTAGGAGCGTTTTTGTATATTTCAACATTTTTTATAAAAGTTCAATTTCTATGTAGGTAAAAAATTCGTATTATCCAACACCAAAACTAATTTATTACTTTGTGGCAATATAATTATAAATTTAAAAAATCTGATGTGGCCAGCACATTACCTTCCGTCAGTTCTATGTATTTTGTACAAATTTCATACAGAAAGTTCCTTGCTAAAGATTATATTTCTTGTACTTTACCTTCCGGCAGTTGCATGTATTTTATGCAAATTCCATACAGAAAATTTATAGCAAAAGATCCTATATTTCCAGTAAAATTATAAGACAAATACACTATGTCAATTTCACTTGACACTGACATCTTCCAATCAAATTTTTTTTTAATATAGTAGCTGTTTCCATAGCTATGGCTACTTTATGAAATTTAATTTCTTTATAATTTTTTAACTCTATATCCATTTAATATTAAGTATAAAATGCAGTCAAATCGTATAGAGAATAAAATATTCTTTAATATTTATAACATTAAATGTGAAAAAATTATATTTAACATAGTTTTTTGAAGAAAAACTGTTAAAATCTTCAAATGAGGGTACTTCCGGTTGTTCAATTCTAA
Source organism: Harpalus rubripes (assembly GCA_963082715.1). Classification (NCBI taxonomy): domain Eukaryota; kingdom Metazoa; phylum Arthropoda; class Insecta; order Coleoptera; family Carabidae; genus Harpalus; species Harpalus rubripes. The sequence goes on from OY720450.1 coordinate 70,587,821, forward strand.
CCAAAATCTAATCAGCTCTTCATATGGATGTAACGAAGAGAAATACGAAAGAATTATAATTTTTAGAATTGTAGTATGGAAGTTATCGTAGACGAAAATTTTGTTACACACACAACACACACACACACACACACACACACACACACACACGCACACACACGCGCACACACACACACACACACACGCATATATATATATATATATATATATATATATATATATATATATATATATATATATATATATATATATATATATATATATATATATATACCTAAAGGTGACGGAAGGTAAAAAACGAGATGAGGCTGATCATGCTAGAATTTTTCCGGGCAGCTGAATCTTCCCAATCCGGCCCTGAATGGAGCTGTTATCCATGGTGTTTATAAAGTTATAAAACTTTGTTGACTGACAACTATCCGTCACGCCGCTAATTTCTTAACCTCAGTTCTGCATATTTATTCCAAAACAACTTGTTTCTCGTCCCTGCTCTTGACCTACATTTTTCTACTCTTACTTACGAGTAAGGGTAGGAAAGTGCGGTTTAGTGCAGCTGATCGTTTCATCGAACATGTTGCACTAAACTAACTCGCTATCAAAAAACGCGTCAAAGTGAAAAAGTTTACACCAGTTTACGCTAGTGCATGTCATCGAACAGAGCTATTATTAGCTTCCAAAAGGAACACACTATAAGAGATTTATTGTGTAAAGATTTTACGGAAAGTTTTTAAAAAAATAATAGACAATAAAGGTTTAACGTAAATGATTCGTATATGAACGAGAACCTTTATTTTTTATTTATTTAATTATTTAAAATAAAATATATATGTCAGCAATCTGATTTGTACACAGATTTCGGTAATTATTTATTATTTTTAAACACTCAACAGAAACGGATGTTCCCAATTACAGAGAATTATTTACAAAAACAAGAAGAAATACAGTGTAGTAAAAAGAAAAATTTGAAATAAAGAAAAATATGAGAATATTAATAGTTATTTATTATATGAGTGTAGAATGTATCATATTAATAACGACAGAAAAAGTTTAGCCACGTAGCCCGCAGGGCGAGTAGCTAATTTTCTTTAGTGACTAATATACCTTTCACATGAGTGTAATACAACGTTTTATCCAACACTTTTTTAAAACTTCTTAAATCACTTTTATGTTTTCATTCATTATTTGACACTATGACAATTCAATTGATGTAATATTTTAAATTACAAAGTAGCCATTGAATAGTTGTTATGGTTTTGTTATATTGTTCTTGAAAAAAATTTGCTGTAATAATTTTTGTCTGTCACTGGAAATTATTTGAAAGAAAAATACATTAAAATGAGTGATAATGAGGACATTCCTTTTAATGTATTCACTTAGAACCACAAGTAGCATCTTTGAATTTAATTCCGAAGCAAGTAACCACTAACTCGTTTCTCGTTTTCGTTTCATCAACCGTACATGACGCTGTCATTGTGTAAAGATAAGTAACCTAATTAAATGTTAATATTAATTTAAATAAATAAGTTTCATAATGTTAAGTTATTTCAATAATAAAATAATTTTGTAAAATTGCTTTATTTGTATTTAAAAAAAAAACCAGTAATAATTCCTCAGTGACTTCTAAAATATTCTCTTACGGAGTGACTAATGTTGTACATTAGTTATTTGAAATAACCATGGTAACAAGTATATTATGAGTCGGTGTTGGATAAAAATAACAATATACCTAAGTAAATAGTTTATAATTTGTTTTCCAAATTTGAACTATGTATCATTGCAAATGTCAATATTTGATGTACGTGGACAGAGTGTTGAATGTATCACATAATTGTCTAATTGGAGATCGAAGCTCGTAGTTAGTTCTAGGGGTGCTGTATAAGTAGGTTAATTTACACCATGGGTTATACGAGGTACGCCGAAATTTAAGCAAGCTAGCGAATGAGCATCATCAATTAGATTATTTATAGAGATATAAACATGATTTGAGTGTCCGTAAATTATTAAATAATTGTATTACGATTTCTGTATATTATGAATTGTAGTTAATATTAACGAGTAATTCTTTTCAAGAATCTCTGGTGCGCCATTGTTTTTAGGTCAATAAACTTTATTACTACTTCAAAAATCTGATGTGGCCAGCATATAACCTCTCGCCAGATATTTTACCTGGTTGTACGCATAAAACGAAACATATTTTTAAATACAAATACATATATTCATGTCTCACTATAAAATAATTCTCACATATATTTGCAAAATCTATGGGATATTTTAATATATATTATGTACAATACATACATTTTCATTATATTCAATATCCTGAAATTTCTTTTTCTATTTTCCTTTTCTTTATATTCGTAATTTTTTCGAAAATTCCTTTTATATTCTTTTTTACGTATATTTTTTTGCGTTGTTGACTTTTTTTATTTTCATAATGATGTACAAATATTTTTGACAGTGGCATACAAATATTTTCGACAGTGACATTTATGTGTCAATTAGAAACATTTGAATTTCTTGCCTTGAAGTAGTTTGATCTGAGAATTTTTACATCAAATTATTTTATATGCATTTCTTTATCTCTAAATCTATAGAAGATATAATAATGAATTTATATTTATCGAATAAAGAATTTAACGTTCTTTAATATAAGTATTTACATAAATTTTCTATAAATAATATTTAGATGATTTTTTTCTTGTAACTACTACTTCCGGTTGTCCAATTGTTACCAAAACTTAATCAACTCTTCCCATTATTGTTAGATTGAGGAATCCGTAGTTAAAAATATCTTAAATCTTATCGTGAATCCAACATCCACACATCCACACACACACACACGCACACGCGTACTCGCACCCGCACGCGCACGCCCACGCCCACGCACACGCACACGCACACACACATACACATACATATACACATACATACATACACACACACACATACACACACACACACACAAACACACACACGGACATCATCGTAAAAATGTTATATTCGGATTCTAGAGACCTTAAAACGTGCATATTCACTAAAATCTGGATATGCGATTTTTAGCATGAATTCAATACCTCTCTAAGCGAGAGGAAAAAAACATTCCATTAATTCGTTATTGCTCCAAAAAATTAATGAACTATTATTCACGAAAAATGACTATTCCAGGTCATTTGTGAGTCGTCTGATATAATATTACTTGCAGATAACTTCATTGCATTTCGTTTGCATAGGCGCACAAAATGAAATATTTATGGATACATTTTAAAAGAAAAAATAAGAGTAATTTATTTGAAAATTATGTTTCTTTCTAAATAATACCTTTCTGAAAGATTTATGTTTTTCAATTATGTTTTTGCAAAGTACAAAAACATAGACTTTACTTATAAACCAAGGAATAATAATTTGATTTCAACGTCAACGCCACTGGGTAAATATTAGCACAGAGGGCAGTGTAGTAGATAATTAGGTATCTGTAATTCTACGACATACGTCATTATTATTTATAGTGTGTTAGAAAGTAATGCCACTATTTACGTATATCTGTCACACCACATAAATTAAATAGACATATTTCAAATAATCTTTCTCTTTCTAATATAAAATGTTGCTAAGCTACTGCTGTAAAGTGATGTGTATTCTTTCTTCGAAAGAATTACCTTGAATAGTCATCTTTCGTGAATAATAGTGTACCCATTATAAGAACAAAAAGGTGTTGTTTTAACACATACAAATCACATATCATGTAGCGTATTATTTTCTCGTTTCACCTACTAATTCTCATTATTGTTTTCAGCCATGTCTGCGAGCGTAGGGGTATGAACCCTAACTCTAGTAGCTATCAACCTCGAAAGCTACTTCGCAATTTGCCGATCGCTGAAATCCCGTCGATGCCCAACTCATTTCACGCTTACAAAATGATCTCAATGGTTGGCTAGCCTGATCTGGAATATACCTATTTTGGTGGTGCCCACAATCAAAGCCATGTAAAGAAAAGGTGAGTCAACAAATTTAGGAAATCTTTTCTTTCATCAGATGAAAGATAAAATAAAAAAATTGACAGAGTGGAACAAACCAATTTACAATGATTGGCTTAAAACAGAAAATACCCGTACGTAGTCAAAAATATTTTCAGCTCAAACTCGTCAAAATGTTACATGGACGGTTATTGCAATGATGCCTTTAATTGTAGTCAATTCTTTTGAATTTTTTATATGTTACGAAGAATTTAAAAACCGAAATTTCGTATTTTTGTTTTCTTGAAATTATGCTTAACAACGCCTAAAATAATTATTAAAGTTTTGGCGCGAATGTTATGACGTTACCGTCACTCCGCCATAAGTAGAGAGAATCGACATACGTTATTATTAATATGGTAATACACAATAATTTTTAATAATCTTTAAAGTTAATGGTAATAAAGTAAGCCAGATAATTATTATATTATTTCAAAATATATATTTGTTTGACTTACCTACTACATGAATAGGTAGGAGTAGTGTTAAATGTTAATTTAATTTAAACCTTCTCTAATACGAATACGTATTATACGTAAATAAGAATCAGTTATGTAAAATTAATAATTTTGGATCGTTTTTATAATCAGTTTTATTATTCGTTTTAATTAACGTGACTTTAAGATTTTATTTAATATAATATTGAAGATTAACATACACAGCACATGTCGTTATTATTATTACAATAGTGTTTAAACTAGGTATATTCTATTTATAATTAAATACAACAATGACAGTATTGATTACAATAATCAAAACATAGTTCATAATAACACATTCATATTTACTAAATGATTACAACAATGACAAGTATTAAGATTACAATAATTAAAACACAAATTATAATTAAAATTTATTTTTAATCTTAATAAAAAATTACTCCGAGATATCAAATATGTGTATGTTAGAGTATGTGTAAAGCTAATCGCGAATTTAAGAACAAAATACGCATGGTGACATTTCCACTGGGTAACTGAACGACTGTAGTGACGCCGACGTCACAACATGGCGACCATTGTACGCTAAAAAATTTAATTACATTATAATCGGTATAAAAACACAAAATATATAGCAATTTTTATTTCGTTTTCATTTATTTATATTCAAAATTCATATGCGACATGTAATTTCTAAAAAGCCGAAGACTTGGACGTTCCAAGAACTAGTGAAATATGTTTCGAACCGATTCTGACCCGTTCTTAAAGTTCCAGGATTTTACCAGAATTTTTAATTCTGAATAAATTCGACGTGTTATCGAACCTGACTTTTTGTTGTATGTTATGGAAATAAAGCAAGACAGTGAAAATTACCAACGGATGATAGTGCCTCAATACAGTGATCTATTATATTTTAATAATGAACTTACCTTCCATTTCTTCAGTTTAAATATATTATATCTAATCAAAAGCACAATGTTTTCGGACAGGTGTAATTTTATAGGTTCGGATATACAAACAAAATTCTCAACCGGTTCTAAATTGTTCCAACACTAGTCAAGCCGGTTCTAGAACTATAAGTTTGCGCATGAATTCTAAGCAGTTCTGAATCACGTTGTGAACTTTCTGTTGGCACAAACCGTTTATTTTCTGAAATGGTCGTCTAAAAAAGAAATTTTAAAATTTATGATAATTTGTAGCAGTAGCCACGACCCTTCTTTTGAGGAAAAACAATAAATTCAAAATTTCGTATTACAGACTTTTCTATTTATTAGTACAAATTAGATTTTGTTTACAAACGATCAAGCGGAAGTGATATTTACTTAAAGCTCATTGTTATTTTAAACATGGAATTGGCGGGAGGTCATGTGCTGGCCACATCAAATTTTTTTTGGTTTTCGCATAGATACATACCAAGTGTGTGAACGCTTGGTTCCCGGATAAATGTTTGGCGGCGCGAGCTTGCGAGTGTTGCCATAGAACGATTCCGGTAATCAAGTTCACGCACGTGATTTGTACAATATTTTTCGTACGAATAGTATAAAACTAATAATTAGTAATTTGCGCATAAATAATTTTATTTATTAAAACTTTATTACATAACATTGCTTTGTAGCTAATTTCAGAGTGATGTGTCAAATTTAAATTCCAATTATTTTAATGTCTAATTTCTAAATAACTATTTATTACTTACCAAGTATTTCACTTGTAGTATATAGCAAATTTAAACTTAATAAACTTGTTAAATTTCTTATTGTTTTGTTACAATTTACATTGGTTGGTTATGTTTTACCGACTTCTCGAGTGCTCTGTCTTGCGGACTATCGCCAAGCAGAAATTGTTGCCAATATTGTGAACCAAATGCACTAACTTTATTATTTTAAAATTAAATTTCATTCAATATTCCACCATTTTCTTTTATTATTATTAAGCGAAGGAATGTCTGACAAACTATACTTTTTTATTATAAATATATTTCCTTAAGAAATGCTTTAGAAATAGGAGACTGTTTTTTCTTATCTGGTGGAGACCTGGGAAATTGATGTTTCGGACGTTGCTTAGGGGACGCGAAACAACACAATTCAATGCGTGTGTACGAAAAATTATTTATGTCTCACTAAAGTATTATGAACTGTTTATTACTAGGATACGGTGTATATAAACATATCTATAATAACCGGGGCATAATGGGAGGGTATAATATTATACCCTCACTATAATCCGATTATCGTTTATGGACTTTAAATTAGAAATAATATAAACGGTATATAATGAAAATTATTTTCTTTTTAATTATACTTCATTACAATAATAATAAGGATTGATTACAACAATTAATACATTAATTGATTACAACAAATAATATAATATGAAAACAGCTTTGAAAGCACAACACAAAAACCATTTTAATAGTACATTAAAACACAAGTATCATAAGGCAATCTGTTAACGTACGAGTCCAAGTTTGGAAAACGAGCCGCCAGGCGAGTTTTACAAAGGACGAGTGCGTCAACAGGCCTTATGATACATGTTTTTTATACTATTTTTTCTATTGAGGTAATTTTACAATTAGATTTTTAAAAAAAGGAGTTGTCAAAAATTTGAGTTGGTGTATTTTTTATCAGTTATGTTGGTAGCGTTTTCCGGTAAAAATTGAAATTTCACATTTTGACAGTTTGTGTATCTTGTGATTTTGTCTGATTGTTTACATTAAAACATTGTATCAAGCATTATACAATTATGAAAGAGGAAAACCAATACATACAATGAACTCCAAGGTAATTAATGATCCATCCTGATTTGACATATCGGTGGTTCGTGTTGGTTATTATCATAAATAAAACTTGAATATGGGATTGAAGGACGTTACGTGGACCATCAAGCCTTTTTATTGAGAAAACAACATATAAATAAAACTCTTTAAATAATGAAATACTTTTATGAACAATTTATTGCTCTAGATTTTTACTTTCCACCATTTTTACAACACTCACTGCTCAGTTGCACAGATAACGGCAACAGCTTTTATTACAATTTTTAATACAAAACATATATGGCAAATATTCGATAGTTCGCCACAACGTGGAACTGCAAATCATGGATTAAAACGTCAACTTTTCATATTTTTTTGCTAGTAGCCGCCACAAATTGAATAGACAGTGTTAACATTTTCAAGTAACGTGCATCATACATTTCATAACCTGCCTGGAATAACAATACATTCAATTCAAAATTGCATTACCATAAATTTAAAATGTAATAAACAAAACTTACCATTTTAATTATTTTGACAAAGTAAACCTGAGCGCATTGTTTCTTGTTTCATAATTTTTTAGTTGAAATTTTAACTTCACAGATTCTTATTCTTTCTTAACTAACACAGCTATAGCTATAAATTTCTTTTCTTTCTAGTCCTATCACCTAGAGAAAGGATAAAAATCCACAATTAGAAGTAATATTTCAACACAATCAATTTACCATTTTAAGGTTATCTGTCAGTTATGAAAGCATGACTACCACCTCTTGAACATGAAAGGCGCCAAAAACAGTACGTTTATAGATTTTCTAAACGTCGTGTTTTCAGTGATAAACAGTGCTTTTATAGAAACATAAGAACACCGAAATAGAAAAATTTAATTATAATACGTAAAATCGATTCTGAAAAGGGCCTTAAAAAGCAATTTACTTTCACCACACATGTAAATAGTAAGTACGTCGAATTGCAGACTGCAATGTTTCACATTAATTTTTGACGGATGACGGATCAGTAATTTTTTGGGGGACGATATTTATCCACGTTTGAATTCATTTTTGATATTATTTACCGTCACATGTGACACATCCAAAGCAGTACAAATTCTCTAAAATGTAATAATATTCAGAAATAAGAAACAAAGAAATGAGATCTGTCATGTGAAAACGAACCTCAAAATATAATACTTCCATCTTCTACAGGCGAGAATGGAATAATTAGGGGAACATTTATGCGTTATCTTCCTCAAAGTATGCAGAAGCATTCAAAATAATTTCTTTATACCGTTTCGATAAAATATCTTCCGAAATTCACCCATTCTATCATCTCCAACGATATAGAACGTTGATGTTTAAAAAATAAATAAATGTTGATAATAAACAAAAATCCTTAGCAACGCCAAAGCTTAAGTATTATTGTAATCAAAATTGATGTAAATAAAAACTTATTTGACATATTCTAGTGAGACATAAAATCTTGTATGCACCACGAGCGTTACTAGATGATAATGCCAATCGGACGACATCTATCCCTCGGGCCGGAGGCCCTCGGCCTATATCCTCGTCGCCCTCCTGGCGTTATCATCATCGTAATGCCCTTGGTACATAAAATACTATTATGAACATCAAACGTCTATCTAACTTACGATAAATTAATCCTGTATTCCTCGATAACTATTTCCTCCATAAATACACGTTCCTCATCCGAATAAACATTCATTATTTATGGAATAAATAAAGTTTCGGACTGGCAGTCAATATTACAATTTATTCACGCCGACGTTTCGACTATACAATAGTCTTCTTCAGGGCTAGAATGGTCCAGTTGAAGGAAAAAACACACGTGTGGATAATCAACTGGACCATTCTAGCCCTGAAGAAGACTATTGTATAGTCGAAACGTCGGCGTGAATAAATTGTAATATTGACTGCCAGTCCGAAACTTTATTTATTCCATCCCCAACACAGTCGAACATAATTTTTTGAATTCATTATTTAATTTACTTTTTAGGCTAAAAAAAAAAATAAGACCGAATATGAATAAAATAATATCGTTTTCTATTTTTGTAGCCATATTGCATATCTCATCGTAACGCGTACAACATACCCAATTAAGAGTAATATCTGAAGACACGAACATTTCTGATTGAGTTAGTAATTAGGTCAGAAGAAGAAATAAAGTTATGAATGAATGCTTTTTTATTAAGACAATTAATTTTAATTAAAGGTATCAGATGTCGGAAGTAAAATTTGGACATCGGCAATAACTTTGTAATTAATAATCATATTCATAACTTTCAGTCCGATACTTTTTTTCGATTTTATTTTCATTTTGTAGACTGTTGTTACTTTGTTACCAGCCTACTTTTGTATATGTAAACAAGGGTTTAATATACTGAGACCGATTAATATATTTTTATTATAACAAGTATCAATTAATGTAAATAAATAATTTTTCACTTTAACAGAAACTACAAATAATTACATATTGTAACGAGTGAGCCCCGCTGCTACGCTGAACAAACGTCTAAGTATAGCGATGACGCAATTGCGCTAGCAGCCGGGCTACGTAAACAAACAAGCCGCGACGTGTTTAATTACTTCCGGTCGCCTGAACCTTTTGTGTTCATTGTTATTATGCGGTCGAACATTCTAGAGCTCTCTGGAAAACAATGGCAGCTGTATAAAAGGGACGCAGCTATGCTCGGGAGTTAGTTAGTTACATGGAGAGACATAGAGACATTCACATAGAGTGTTAGTGAAGCATAGCAGTATCGTGGTGAGCGTATGCAGTATAGTGTCGAGTGGAGGACTCGAGAAGTTACTGGTTAACTGGGATAGCTGTGGATGTGAATACTCGGTAGTGTTGACGGGTATTGGGAAGCTATAGTGTACAAGAACAGTAACGGCGAGTCGGGAAGTTACTGGAAGTGAATACTCTGTAATATTGAAAAGTAATGGGAACAGTAACGGCAAGTGGAAGTGGATACTCGGCAGTGGTGTTGAAAAATTGTGACATACGAACAGTTGGTGATACGGAGTCTGTGGAAGAGAGAGAGTTACATAAATAGACAGATAGTGAGGTGAAAAGTGTGACTTCTGTCCGAGCAGTTGAATATACAGACACTGTTGAGTCAGTTGAGTATATAGACGCTGTGGAGATCGGTAGGCGGACAGTTAATTGGTTACATAAATAAATAGTGACATAAATAGTCGAAATAAATAATCAGTAAGATCGTATAAATAAATAGTCGTGTTATTTGTTTAAATAAATACTGTTAGTGTTATCTAGTTAATTATAGACAGTCTTAATTAGATTTTAAATTAGTATTTAATATTAGTAATCGTTATTATTTAATACCTTTTTAATATTTAATTATAGTTTAATAAACCTTTATTTTAATTAATAATAATTGTCTATATTTATACTTCCCCAAATAAATAAAAACGTTACAATATAAATCTTATGTTCATTTCGTAAATAATTAAATGAAAAGTTTGGCGCCAAAAGTAGTCATCAAAAACAACCCCCCACTCTTGTGTCATTCACAGCCAATACAAAAACGGTTTTCCCATCACCTTCGTTTATTTTTGTTATTTAGATAAATAAACGTAGGCATTAGTTTGTCACATGTTAATAACAAACTTATAATCTGACGTTGACATTTTCCATTATAAATGAGTATGTGAGTAATAAAGTAATAACGGCTAATATAGACTACACTCAAGCTAAGTTTGACAGTTTACCGAAAGTCGATAGCTGGATGGTGGCTGAATTTATATCATAAACCATTGTTTCACTGCTGCCGAAATAAGGGATGTTAAAGAGTTAAGATAAATTAAATGTAAAAACCCAACGATCAGCTCTTCGACCTACTTCTTCCAGCCATAATTTTCTTTTCTTCGCATCTTTTGGCATATTTATAAATTCAATAGTAGGTTTGCTTCTAACAGCAATTTTGCAAGAAAGCACATACGTATTTTATATTGGATTTTTTATTATCTAACACGAACCAAACAAAAAAATTTACATTTGTTTGACAACTTGTAACAAAACACAAAGAATTGTCACTATAAAGGGACCAATTCAGATCACGTGATTTTTTCAAAATATCCAAATTTCAAAAAATAATTGTAAAATAAGTAATGGATATTTGCTGATATTTTGAAAATTGAGGCTATTTAAATAATATCCTTTTAAATTTAATACTTAGAAAGCATATAAAAATTCTTGCGACAGCCCTATTGCTAACATTTGTGAACTTTGAGTTTCAATTTCATGGCTATGGTAGTGATGCACGACGAGGCGAGAGTACTCTCGCATCTCGTCTCGTCTCGTAGCATTATGCGAGACGAGAACGAGAGCGAGATTGCAGTTTAAAATTCGAGGCGAGTTCGATATAACAACTGCGAGAAGTGAGAAGTCTCGCGAGATTCTCGCGAGAGTCTCGCAATAAAAAGTATTTGTAAATTTATAACTTTGATTCATAAATTCAATGAAAAATGCACCGTACAAGGAATGGAATCAACGCTAATTCATGCATAGTATACGAGACTGTGAACATTATATGAATTCACTATATTATTGAGTCTATTTAGAGGCGATTGGTATCGGTCCCAGAGCGAGGAAAGGCAAAATAAAAACAAAATCTGTTTTGCTGTAGAACTAGTTTTTTCCAATATTTCAGTTCCTAATTCAACCCAATTAAAACCACGGTTAACATTTTCTTGCCGCCCCTAAAAAGTAAAGGATGTTATATTAAGCGACGATGAGAGCCAAAACGGAGAGAAGTGGAGTGATTGGTTGCCGGCGATTTACAAAGTTACAAAAAAGAATTGTTTAATGTTTTAATTCGTTTTACCGATGACAGAATATATTGAAATAGTTTAGAGATCAGAATTTGGTGAAAACTGGATATTTCACAGGTAAATTAAATTATTTACAAACTTATCACATTTTCTAGAGACCGTCAATGAATAAACATTATGTTTGTATTGAAATTATTTGATGACCAGAATTTAGTGTTTCGTCTCTTTATTATATTGATACTTATACGACTGCAAATTCACGGAAGACGGTGCAATTGGTGCGAACTTGTCTCTTGTAGTTAAACTGTTACGTAAATACGTAGTGCGCAAGCGCTTATTTCTATAGCGAGACTCTCGTGCGAGATCGAGACGAGACAAAAAAATGTGCGAGAATGAGAGCGAGATCGAGATTACAGATCCGAAAACGAGACGAGATCGATATTTTATATTTCTCGTCTCGTCTCGCCTCGCGTGCATCACTAGGCTATCGCTATTTTTGGAGTGATTTTCGACAATTTTCATACTTAATTTTTGTTGTTATAAACAGAGCATGCAAAATTAATTTTATTTATAGATTCTAATGAAGCTTTTTTACCTAAAATAACTAAAGAAGCAGGAAATTACGAAAATAGAATTTTACATGTTAAAATTATTTACTTAAAAATTTAAAAATAAATAAATACCAATATCCTAACCAATTTTATACTGTCCTGTGGCTGCATCGTGGTTTTGCCTTAAAATATTACACGTTTCCCAGCAACGCTTCCTTGGTATGCCTACATGAAAGGAAGTTTGAATACAAGCAGCAGTGGTTAATAAATTTAAGGAAATATTTGTGAGCTCATTTTCGCCTGTCAGCGCCCTTTTGCTGACATTGTGCGCCGTTGATAACACCTTGTATATGAGACAGATTGTCAACGAGAGCGAACACAGTACATTATTTAGTTTTATTTCAAAATGATGAACACGCTAGCAAATAAATCATACTCGTCAGTTACTTTCAAATTATTTTTAAAAGAAAAGAAAATTTAAAATGTGTTACTATTGCAAGTAATTTAGTATAGAGATCAGAAGAGCGAATCTAAAATCTTTGAAAACTTGAGATCGTATCCAATAAATTCATATTTCAAACGTCCGCTATTTTATTTTTTAATAATACAGCATACTATTGTTTACTAACATTGTAAAGTAAATTTTGTGTATAAATATACAAAAACATAATTTCAAAGTTCATATCGCATACTCCGGAACCGGAAGTAATAGAACACTTCCTGATACGATATTATATTAAAAGATCGTACAATTAACTTTTCTATAATTGTTGAAACATTCTAAAATAATCTATAAACGATTCCCATAGATAAAACACTGCTAGTCAACTGCTCGGCTAATCACCCTTAATCAGTTGTTCATACTACTAGCAATTGTTTTAAACAAAAATGTTTATAACAATTAAGTTAATAAAATTTGTTTTTCTACTTCGGTGTCCTTATGAGTCTATAAACGCACTGAAAACGCATCGATAAAAAGATCTATAAACGCAATGTTTTTGGCGCTTTTCGTGTTCTTGACGTGGTACGACTGCTTTTAAAATTGACAAGTGAATGACATATAACCTCAAATTGCTGTCAGTCAACAATGAATTTTCATATGTGAAGTTATTGTTTTTAGCCGAAAGCGCTACCAACATACCTTATAAAAACACCAACTGATATTTTTGACAAGTCGCAATTTTTTAGATATTTAAATAGAAAAAATCTGATGTGGCCAACACATGACCTGCCGTCAATTCCATGTTTGAAACAGCAATGAACTTTAAGTATCACTTCCAATTGATTGTTTATAAACAAAATCTAATTTGTTGTTCCAATAAATAGGAAAGTCTGTAATACCAAATTTTAGATTATATTTTATTATGTTTTTCCTCGAAAATCTATTGAGCTCCAAATTAAATACCACTTTCGGTTTATCATATAGGTATAGTCAAAATTTAATGTTGTTTTAAATTATACACGAGTTTTAAATACCAAATTTGAGAAGTTTTGAATCAAGTTTTAATATATTTTTTCAAGAAAATCTGTTTATAGCTTCCTGTAAAGTAGTACTTTCGGTTTATCAATTTTAGAAAACATCTAGTATGTCGTTCTCTTTAATATAAAAGTCTTAAATACCAAATTTGAAAAGTTTTGGATTGAATCAATTTATTTTCCATGAAAATCTGTTCAGAGTTTCAAATAAAGTATCACTTTCGGTTTATTAATTTTAACCAAAATCCATATAAAAGTCATAAATACTAAATTTGGAATATATATTTTTCACGAAAATCTGTTGATAGCTTCAAGTAAAGTATCACTTCCGGATTATCAATTTAAGCCAAAATTTAATATGTTGTTCCTTTTCATATAGAAGTCTTAAATACTAATTTTCACAAGTTTTGGAGTAAGATAATATATTTTTCACGAAAATCTGTTCAGAGCTTCAAGTAAAGTGTCACTTCTGGTTTATTAATTTTAGCCAAAATCTAATATGTTATTCCCCTTGATATAAAAGTCCTAATACTAAAATTAAAAAGTTTTGGATTATATTTTAATATAGTTTTTCATTAAAAACTGTTATGGGCTTCAAGTAAAGAGTCACTTTCGGTTGTCCAATTTTACCCAAAATCTAATCAACTTTTTACATGAATGTAGAAATCTTAAATACGGAAAATAGAAATTTTCGGAAGTTTGTTGTAAGAGTATCGTGGACGAAAAAATCGACACACACACGCACGTACGCACGCACACGCACACACACACACACATACACACACACACACACACACACACACACACACACACACACACACACACACACACACACACACACACACACACACACACATCATCGTAAAAATAGTAAAAACGTGTTGTGGGGAACCTAATTCGTGCTTATTTATTGAAAACTCACCATCGAATTTTTGGACCGATAACATTACCTCCCTTACCTTCGGTATGACAGGAGGTAAAAATAGTATAAATCATGTTTCATAAGGCCTGTTATCGCATTCATCCTTTGTAAAACTCGTCGCAAATCGGATCGTTTTCCAATCATGGACTCGTACATTAACAGATTGCATTATAAAACTTGTTTTTAATTACTATTATATATCTAACAAAAATATAAATTTTTTCATTAGTCAGATTCGTTTGAATTTAAAAAATGTATGTATATCTTCAACGTCGTTAAAACTAGAGCGACATGCCAATTTCTGTGGAATAGTAAATCATCCTTATTAGAAAACAGTTTTCTCTGATGCAAACCTTAAACTTGATAAATGGTCAGCTTATATGAATTCTCACTTACTGTGGCTTTTTGCTTCTTTTTATATTCACAAGTATTGGATTTCAGCTGCTTGTTTCTAATTGCTTTTTTGCTTTTTAGCAAGCAAAAATCTCACCACGATTTTGACAGTGACTAATAATATAATGCATCCAGAATGAAACGATAACATTTTTCATTCTGGCAAACAATTAGAATAAGAAATTTCAAGATTTAAATCTTTCTGAGAAAATGTTTAATGTAAAAGCATTAGCAGTTGATACATTAAGGAATGAAAATGTGTATTATTGATATTTTATTTAAAAACATGGTTTATTGTTTAGCAAAAATACATGAAAGTATTCGCATTGATTAATGTCTTAGAAAGAAACATATACAAAAATCAAAAAATAATCTGATGTGGCCAACACAATACCTCCCGCTATTTAATTTTTATTAATTTAAATATACATATTTAGTTATTGCGGGAACTGTATTAAGATCCATTCCATGTAACTATGGTTCTATTTACTATTTTGTTTTTAAAACGCTACTATTATTAATTTGAAATGATTAGTTCTTTGACATTGATATTTATCTGGCAGTTACATACATTTGAGATATGAACTGTGTAACCAAGGAGTTTTGCTTGTTTAAAGCGTAGGCTCCGAGATTATAATTATAGATATTTTATAAATTTATCCATAAAATATATAGAAAAAGTAATTATACAAATCTGTAGAAAATTTAATATTTACTTTATATAATAACACAAATCTTCAAAAAGTAACATTTGAAGGTATTTTTCGAAAAAAACCTATTTTGAGCTTCAAATAAAGTGACATTTCCGGTTATCTGATATACACAAAAATGTAATGGCTTCTTTCTATATTAGAATAAGTTATAAATACAAGGTTTCAAAATTTTCTGAATCACGGCGAACATCATCGTAAAAATGTTAAAATCGGATTCTAGGGACCTTAAAACATGGTCTTTTATCAAAATCTCGATATGCGATTTTTAGCACGATCCCTATACCTCCCTTACCAAGGGTAGCGGGAGGTAAAAAGAATATATCATAAAAATAAATTATCAAAATGAGATAGTTATCAAATTTTTAGTAGTTGACACATAAATGTACCAATAGTATAGACACCTTGTAAAATATGTTGTATAACTATTTTTTCCAAAAGAACTTAGTATAGTACATGGTTTATTTACAAAGTAGAGGACAGAATTTTAGAATTCACATTTCTCTTGATTATCATTTGCATTTTCGTGATTTTTTGCTTCTTTTCTTTTTCTTCTAACTTGTGTGAAATGAATAAATAAATAAAACTTGAAAAGAGAGAGAAATAAAGGAGTTTACGTGCATGTGGCTGCACTTATGAAAATTATTAATGGAAAATAATTTAAAAAATGCATTTTATTAGCTATTACTAGTGGGTGTCAACTAATAAAAAATGCCAAAAATGTGTGTCAGTATTTGACCCCCCACATATGTGGCAGCAGCATGACCCAAAATCAAAATATTTTAGATAATCTAATTCGGTTAGTTTCTATTAAATCCATTATGAACAATAAAATTTGAAAAAAGTACTATTGACGATTTATTACAACATATCTATTAACTTTATCTTCTTAAGTATTTACACTAGAATTCAACAAGTCGGATACAAAAAAACTACCATTGTTCAATGAATCAATACCTTTGTTCAATGTGATGGTTGTGGCATTAACCAATGTTACATATTTTCAACACAGATGGTAACACTGGTATATTAACAGCAAAAGCAATTGGTACAAAAAGAAAAAAACCTGATGTGGCCAGCACATTATCTTCCGTCAGTTCTATGTATTTTGTATAAATGTAAAAGACAGTTGTATGAATTTATACAAATTCCATGCAGAAAGTATCTAGCAAAAGATCCTATATTTCCAGGAAAATTATAATACAAATATATTGTCAACTGTATTTGATACTGACACCTTTCAATCAGAATTTTCTTAATATAGCAGCTGCTTTAAGAGTTATAGTTATATATCCATTTAATATGAAGTATAGAATGCATTCAAATCGTATAAAGAATAAAATATTCTTTAATATTTACAATAACATTAAATGTGAAATAATGTGAAATTATAACTCAGAGCCTTTTACAGCTCCCTCAGGTGTCCCACAGGGTTCAATTCTAGGGCCCCTTTTGTTCACTATCTTTATTAATGATGTTACCGCTGTGATTCAAAATCAAAAACTAATGTTTGCGGATGATTTAAATTTTTGTTCTGTGTCAAGCACGGATGATTGCATTTCATTACAAAATGATCTCAACAACTTGAATGAATGGTGTACTTCCAATAAACTTTATCTAAATGTTTCGAAATGTAAAATTTTATCTTACACTAGAAAAACTCCAATAGTTTTCAATTACATAGCTAATAATGCTACTCTTAAACGTGTATCCAGTACTACAGACTTAGGAATAATTTTTGATGAAAAGTTAACTTTCAATCCTCACATTCAGTATTTAATGAGTTCCTCGTATAAAGTACTAGGTTTTATAAAGCGCAATACACAATCTTTTACAAACTTGCATGCTATAAAAGTGCTTTTTTTCACCTTAGTACGAGCCAAACTCGAATATTGCTGTATTATATGGCATCCATATTATGAGAAATTCAAAAATCTTATTGAAACAATTCAAAGAAAATTCGTTAAATACCTGTATTTCAAACAAAATCACACTTATTGTTTACCAAATTTTTCATACGATGACCTATTAAAATCTTTTAACTTAACTACATTAGAGGTACGTCGACAAATTTTCCTTTTAACATATCTATATAAATTAATTCATAATCTAATTGATGACTCTCTATCCTTATCTTTATTAAACTTCCATGTACCCTCAACTTCCACCAGAAGTAGAACCTGCTTTTACCTACCATCAGCCTCATCAAATTTGCTCGTTAAATCCCCTCTATACTCAATGTGTACACTTCTCAACACTATCCATCAACAAGTAGATATCTTTGGCTGCACCTTTGGTACTTTTAAAAATCAATGTACTCAATATCTCATATCAGATTCCATTTAGATGTTAAGTTTCATTTTTGTATTTTCACGTGTACTTGTATTTGTTTATATTTTGATCTGTAATTGGGTCTCTGACCTGTTGATCTTTTGGAAATAAATAAATAAATAAATATTTAACATCGTTTTTGCAAGATAAACTGTTAAAATCTTCAAATGAGGGTACTTCCGGTTGACCAATTATAACTAAAATCTAATCAGCTCTTCACATGGATGTAACGAAGAGGAACACGAAAGAATTATAATTTTTGGAATTGCAGTATTAGAGTTATCGCAATAGAAAATTTTGTCACACACACACGCACGCACGCACACACACGCACACACACACATCATCTCAAAAATAGTAAAATCGTATTCTAGGGACCCTAAAACGTGCTTATTCATCAAAAACTCACTACCGAACTTTTTGACCAAAGACAATACCTTCTTTATCTAAAGGTGACGGAAGGTAAAAAAAAAAAACAGTTTAACCTTTAACGTAAAGTAAAATGTCTTAATACTTGCTGCTTGACGGCGGGGCCCCCTGTTCGTTTTGCTTCTAGGCAGTCGCTTAGTTTTGCCTATTGGCTAATACGGCCCTGATTTTAAGTCTCGCAGTGATAAATTATAGGTTTTCGTAGAAAGTATGATAGTAATTGTTTGATAATAGTAGATTCCAACCGATATAGGATATGTTTTATTACAGACAAGGTGGTATGTATTTTACCGAAGGGGAAGCTTCGAGGTTGAGATATAGCGCGATACTATGATGAAACTCCTACCCATGTAGCTATAATATTTTATGCACAGTCTTCCTTTTTTAAATCAATAATTATCGAAATAATTCATTGAGTTATGACCTTTAATTTTATAAATAGTTTTTGACAGCTCTATAGTTTATTTGTTTAACGTACTTTATTATAGAGATCTATCACAGGATTGCTGGGCAATCTACAGTACTGTATATTCCATTTCTCATTATAATTTATTTTTATTGTTTTGGTCGGAAAAAGGATTTCACAGTTTATAAAGTCTGAATTTTGTTAAATTCGTGTTTTAAAAAACATCTATTTGTACCAGAAATGTTTTATTCGTTTTTATATACAAAAGAAAAAGTAGAAAACGTAGACTGACAATTTACAACACTTCAATGTCAATTTAAGTTTATGTGAAATCTTTCACGAAAATGGAACAAATTTTGTCGGAAGTAAGCTGAAGAAAGAAAACTAATAAAAGAAGTAACAAACAGAATTGCTTTTAATTTAAAATAAATTTTATTGAACTGAATTGATTCGTTTCAGTACACGTGCATGTAGTGAAATTAAAATTAAAATCTTATCTTTAATTTAAACGTACATAAATAATTTTTTATTACTTTTAGAAAATTGAATACAATTCCCACAGCTTAACAATGCATTTTCACTTATTACGTTTATTTATACAGGGTGGTGACCGGCACCCCCGAATATAAAGCTACATTCACTGCTACTTTTTTAATGCGTAATGATAATGCATAATACATAACTTTAATACCTAGTGCTAATGCGTAAGGTTAAGAAAAACATAGCATTTTCTGCAACAAAATTTAATTGATAGTTGATGTCTGGATTTATTCCAAATTACCTGTCAAAATTGAAGTTTATCATGGCAGGAAAGAATTGCTGAAACGTATTTCCCTGTTTAATTATATTGAAGTACATGGTATTACAAATGTAGCACTAGACGCAGCTATTTGATTTCTTCGAAATTGATGATTTTAAGATTTCTCGCAAATTTATTTTGACAGCTGTCACAAATTTACTTAATGCATAATGCGTAATGCATAAAGTTTGGTGTTTGCAAACATTTGTTGCTATGCATTGTGTTTATGCATTATGCGTTAAAATTAAAACTAGCTGTGAATGGTCTTGTGCGTTGCCATATAACAAACTTCGTTACGCATTATCTATTAGCATTATGTATTAACGTTATGCATTAAAAAAGTAGCTGTGAATGAAGCTTAAGACTTTAACATGTAAAATCATACTTTCGCAATTTCCTGCTTCCCTAATTATTTTCGGTAAAACCGTTGTAGAGCAAAAAATATGCTTATGAATCAAAATTAATTTTTAGCGCTACCACTTTGGTAAATTAGCATTACCTTATAAAAAAAGTCGACAGTAAGGGAAAGTAATGTTTGAAGGTTGTAGACAATGTTTGATTTTGACTAATAACACACGTATCTCGAACAGACATTGTCTTTATTTTTACAAAATATATATTACATGACGTTTCGATTGATAATATCTCCAATCATCAGAGGAAATAAGCAGAATATCTATAAAATACAACATTAGGACGGTTTTCAAATCAACAGAAACTCTGCGAAGTGCACTCACAAGAACAAAGCCGAAGCAAGACAACACGAAGAATTGCATATACCTAGTGCCATGCGTGAATGCGGTGCCTCATACATAGGTGAAACAAAAAGACCTCTAGCCGTAAGACATAAATAGGAAGAACACGCAATGGGCCCGTCCAAGTTATCGGCTTTTTAGAAATTACATATTGCATATGAATTTTGAATATAAATAAATGAAAACGAAATAAAAATTGCTATATATTTTGTATTTTTATACCCATACTAACGCAATTAAAGTTTTTAATTAAAATGGTAGCCATGTTGTGACGTCAGCGTCATTACAGTCACCCAGTTTCCCTGTGAAAATGTCACTATAGAGTGGACCATGCATATTTTGCTCATAAATTCGTGATTGGCTTTACACATACTCTAAGATACACATATTTAATATATCCGAGTAATTTTTAATTAAGATGAAAAGAAAATTTACTTATAAATAAATAAATATATATTATAATTAATGTTTTAATTATTGTAATCTTAAAACTTGTCATTGTTGTAATCATTAAGTAAATAGGAATGTAAATGTTAGATTACTTTTTATTACGAACTATGCTTTGATTTTTGTAATCAATACTGTCATTGCTGTATTTAATTATAAATAGACAATAGTTTAAATACTATTTTAATTATAATAATCGCACTTGATGAGTATGATAACGAAGATAACCTTCAATAATATATTAAAGAAAGTATTAAAGTCACATTAATTAAAGCGAATAATTAACCTGTTTATGAAAACGAACAAAAATTATTAATTTTACTTACCTGATTTTTATTTATGTATAATATGTACTATCGAAGTTTTACATAAATTAACATTTAACACTACTTCTACACCTATTCATTTAAGTAAATCAAACAAATATATATTTTGAAATGATATAATAACTATCTGGCTTACTTTATTGCCATTTTCTCTAAAGATTTTTGATCACATTTTGTAATGGGTACATATTTTTATTCTTTGAACATTTATTGTATATTACCATATTAATGGTAACGTATGTCGATTCTCTCTACTTAGGACGGAGTGACGCTAACGTCACAACTTTGGCGCCAAAACTTTAATAATTATTTTAGGCGTTATTAAGCATAATTTCAAGAAAACAAAAAATACGGCATTACTATTTGTAAATTCTTTTTAACATATAAAAAATTCAAAAAATGTTGGACGGGCCCATTGGGAGAAACTGAAAAGTCAATTATTGCACATCACGCTTGGACAGAGCAACACCACATCAAATGGAATGAAGCCCACATTATTGACAGAGAAGGTCATTGGTATAAAAGAAAATTCAAAGAAGCAGCGTACATCACCAACAACAGTGGAGTATTCAGCCATCCCAGCACAGATATTCGTACCGTGTGGCGTCCCCTAATTGGTCAACTCTATCATCTGAAACGGAATCGTCACAGCGCATCACATCCCTCCTAGTATAAAATGTCTTAGCTTTAATATTATTGTTCAGTTTACGCTTGATAACGATTGGAGATATTATCAATCGAAACGTCGTGTAGTATATTTTTTTGTAAAATTAAAGACAATGGGTCGAATTCAGCACTCTTCTTTAACTAAAGAAGCTTATCTAAAACTAGCAAAATAAAGAGAGACATATGCATCATTGCATTATTAAGAAAAAGATGCAAGTTGTTTCCATAGTTACTAGAGACGATCACTACACTAGTGAAGAGTGCTGAATTCAGCCCATTGTCTGTTCGAGATACGTATGTTATTAGTCAATGGAAAGTAACTTATCCACTAACGATAGCAACACATTGAATTAAATATAAAAAAACACATAGGCGTAACTAGAGAGGGCCAGGGGGGCTCGGCCCACCCCAGAATGGCCATGGCTCCCCCTAGGAAAAAATACATATTAGTATAACTATTTTAATTATTGATATAATTTTGCGAATGGTGTGGTGCAAATTGATTAATCGACAGTGAGTAGTAAAAAATTTAGTAATTTTTCGATGTGAAAAATTCTGATTTGGCAATAATTATTTGACAAATTATGTTCTTTTTTCAACAATAAAATAAGCGTTTTGTACTTTACATCATAATCACATTATTCTTAAATTCACTGTATTTAACCACTAGCTAAAATACCCGGCGATGCTCGGGAGTTTTCACGCAGAAAATTTCAAAACAATCCACATTAGGTACACTTAAATATAATTATTGAAACACAACACTTGATTATTCCACAGATTTATTTCTTTATGTTACGATCGTTTCGTCCTTTCGGACATCATCAGACAATAATATTATATTAAGAAGACAAGTATTTATATGTGTAGCGGCTCTATCAAGTAGCCGCTACGTTGCCCACCGACACATTGTTTTATTTATTATATTATTCAGTTGTTATTTTTAAATTCTACAAATATACACTTGTCATCTTGCTCTCTTAATTTATATATTTATTTATAATTTCATACTTATTTAGTAACGACGATATCATCATTCGTTACATATGTTCCAAACATGTTGAGTAGGGGTGAGTTGCTTACATCTAATTGCTCGTTGACGATGTTTACCTTGGAATTTACGGCTTTCCTAATTTCTTAATTTTCCAAAAGGTTTAATCTTAATCCTTTGTCAGCAATATGCAGAATATCAAAATTTCCTTTAAAGTTATGATTGCTTTCGATGCAGTGTTCAGAAAAACCAGTGGTGTATCATTGTTTTGTAATTGAATCTTTATGTTCTTTGATCCTGTGTTTAAAACTTCTACTGCTTTATTATTTTTTTTACATATCGGTCAAAGCGGTAGAAGTTTTAAATACAGGATCAAAGAACATAAAGATTCAATTACAAAACAATGCCACACCACTGGTTTTTCTGAACACTGCATCGAAAGCAATCATAACTTTAACGGAAATTTTGATATTCTGCATATTGCTGACAAAGGATTAAGATTAAACCTTTTGGAAAATTTAGAAATTAGGAAAGCCGTAAATTCCAAGGAAAACATCGTCAACGAGCAATTAGATGTAAGCAACTCACCTCTACTCAACATGTTTGGAACATATAAATACCTGTCTTCTTAATTTAATATTATTATCTGATGATGTCCGAAAGGACGAAACGATCGTAACATAAAGAAATAAATCTGTGGAATAATCAAATGTTGTGTTTCAATAATTATATTTTAAAATGTTCCATCAAGTACCGACTACACAAACCCTAACACTTAAATATTTCGGAGAGTTCAAATGGTTTCTAAAGGTGGATTTATGCAGCCTACTTTTTATTTTACTTTTTCTTTTACTTTGTAAAAGTTAAATGTGTGTTAATATATGTACTGCTTTATGTGCATACTTTTAATTTTACTTTAAGACCTTAAGTTGACCAACATTCAACTTAAGATCGTTAAAGTAAAAGAATATCAAAACTGCGCATGAACTCCACTTCATAAACGTCAGTGTGTTGTGTATTTGTTTTTGTGTGTAGATTTTAGATTATACAAATGAAAAATCAGTAAAGAACAAGATTGTATATTATAAGATTTAATTCAAAAATATCACCACTTAAGGGCTGTCCTTAAATTACGTAACGCAAAATTAGGAAATTTTTGATACCCCCTCCCCCCTTTGTAACGCACCCGTAAGGCAAACATGAACCCCCAACCATATATTACGTAACGCAGTACTTGACCTCCCCCCATTTTTTACTGGATATAAAAGTATATGGCCTACTTAATATTCAGTTAAAATTTGAAACAGAAACTATTTAAATTAATGTACATAAAGATGAAAAGTAATGTACTACTCTTGCCCTACGGCTTGTCACCCCAATTTCTTTACTGGATATAAAAGTATATGGCCTCCTTAATATACAGTTAAAATTTTAAACAGAAACTAATTAAATTAATGTACATAAAGATGAAAAAATAACAGCACAGTAATTAAAAGCATATGCATTTCCATATGCTTTTAACAAACTATTGAAAAGTTTTTCCTTATCAACACAACTTGAATTCATGTTTTAATATGAATTGCATTGAACGAATGAAAGACAACTGGCCCGAATTTGAACTGTGCCCGACATATTATGTTGACTGTTATTGAAAACAAACGACTGCCTGCATATACGAATTAGCACCGCGAAATTTGAATGTTTAAAAACTATTAAAGCAAGTTTAGCAATATTTTTTATAATTTATCGTTACGTAACGCACACATTAACCCTCCCCCACCCCCTCGTAACGCTGCGTAACGCTACTCTTGACCCCCACCCCCCCTTGAAGCATTACGTAATTTAAGGACAGCCCCTTATTATGATAAAATAGATATTTTATTCAAGGATAAAGTGACCAAAAAGAATGTTTGGAAAAGTATAGCATATGTATTAAATGAAACTGGTTAGTATATTTACTTACTATGTAATAATATTTTTGTATGCACAAATTATTACATTCTTGTCCATTATAACAGGATATATTTATCTATTTACATTTGCGACTATATGCCACAAAAATCACATCTGCGCATGTGTATTGAATGCTTTAAAGTAGCTGTATAAAGTACCAAACTTAAAGTAAAAGTAAAAGAGAAAAGAAAAAGAAAAAGTAAAATAAAAAGTAGACTGCATAAATCCACCTTAACATGTTCCAAAATAGTCTAAAAAGTACATAAAAGTTCTAGAATGTTCCAGAAAGTTCAGAATTTCGAGAGAGTTCTGGAATTTTCCCTTAAAGTTTCAGAACGTTTTAGAATTTTCACAAAGTTCTATTTAAAACTAAACTGAGCTTAGCAGCCCTTTATATACTTATTTAAAATTGCTAAAATTTTGTAGAATATTATAGAATTTTCCGGAATATTCTAGATTTTATGGAATATTCAACATTTTGTTGGAATATTCTAGAACGTTGATTTTCAAGACACATTTTTTAATGCGTACATACGACAAAATGAGATTTCCTATCTACTTTGCATTTCGAATTCAAAGGGCCTGCCCCCCCCCCCTAGAAAAATTCTCTAGTTACGCCCATGACAAACCATAGGAAAGGACTGTAATTGTAATTACGGTACCAAGGGCGTTATAAGGACAATAATGCCTAAGGTCAACAATGTACTTTCCGAGGGCCTCTGACAGAAGGCATTATTGTCCGTAATGCTTTCAACGTTTAATGTCTGACTAATTTTTTTAATACTCTACGGATTACGGATCAGAATGTTTTAATAATATTTACAAAGTACCTTAGCAACAACTTATAATGCCCTTGGGTGTTATTGGTTATATAACAATCCTGAGAGCATAGTTCATACTTGCATGAATTATTCGCTCCATCGACGCTCTTTTATTAATGTAAGCTAATCATACTTTTTCATTATTATCTACAACTTTTTTGGAAAGACACCACTCTTTAAATGTATTGTATGTTCTCTCATACCGTGTCTTCCATTTATCCGGCAATAAAGATGCTCGCGCATCACCGGCGCTTTTAATTTCCTTAAAATCTACAAAATCTTCGTAATTGCTCATTTTCGGCAATGACGACACTTCATATTTTTGTTTTAATTAATTATTTTTGTTCTGCGCATCACCTGCTTTGTGTATTTAGAACATTCATTTAAATGAATTGTTACAAACAGAAATGTCATAAATAATTATGAGTTAAAAATGGGTTTTCTTTCTTGGTAGCGACATAAATTTTATGCGCAACGCGGAGGTAAATTTCTTTTCTGCCTTCAGTGGTTTATGAACTCATCTTCGTTTCGGCCCACAAACTACCATCTCTGACAGAAAAGTTCGCTTATAACTATTGCATGCTTTATAACGGCAAAAATTATGTAAGAAAATGTAAAAAAATCACTTTCAAAATATTGATACCCATGGGATTGAATCAAATAAATTAGCAAATATTTAACGATTTATTTATCAAGTTAAGTTCGTTTCGTTTATTTTTATTAAGTAATATTTGTAATTTTTGTACAAGAGTACAAGTAAATACTGAATACTATCTATTAAAATTAATTTATGAACAGAAATTCCAAATAAAAATAAACTAACCTTATTCAGATTCAAGATTTCAAAGTTTCTATAGTGTATCTGGTTTAAGATTGCAGTGTTGTGAAAATAGGAGCAGTTTGATCTTGTTGTTTGATTGGATAATATCGGGGTATTATCCAATCAGAAAACAAGATCAAACTGCTTCTATATTCGCACCACTGCAATCTTAAACCAGATAGAGTATAGCTTGATATACAAGTACATATTATAGTTTTCCCATTCCCGATATCGTAAGTAGGCTATTAGGACATTGTTTGTAGGGATGTGTATCTATTTTACTGTCAAAGTATCGGTTTCTATTAGCGACGGGATGTAGGAATTGTCCTCACTTCCCTACAGCTGAATTTACTTCCCTCTTTGTTGTTAATTCTTATAAATTATGATTTTGAATTTGAATTGGATCAAATTGTCTTCATTTCATAAATATTTCCATTGGAGTGTCAAATGTGACAGATGACAGCGTTTTTCTTCTTAAATTTTCCATGGAATACTAAGATTCTTTTTTTTAATGTATCAATATTCAACGTTATTCCTTGACATATCTGTAAGTGAAAATGAACAGGTAGAAAATAAATCACCGGGAGTGGAAAAAATCTTATATGCAACATTAGATTTACATAGGTACATTTGACCACTCTCGAACTTATATGCCAGCCCTCACTATCGCTCGGGCGCAAAATCATCCTCGATTGGTAAATGGTACCTACATCCCTTGTAACATAAATAACTATTATTGGTTTTTATTCCATTATGTAGATCCTAAATTTGTTCTAAGTTTTGGAAGAGATATTGAAATCCAGCATATTGTTAGTGTAAAGCACAGACATCTCTCTGCAATTTATAATAATTAAACTTTGGTGTTTAGCTAATGAGAGCTTATCAGCTTGAATAGCTAAGACATCTAGGAAGTTGCACTATAACTGAAGTCACCCTGTTAATCTTAGATAATTCCATTTACCTTGCACGTCTTGTGTACCCACTTTACACTTGAAATTCAAGATCAATAACCTCAGTGCCGTATGCTCCGATGAGCTAGTTTGTCGAGATGCAAATCTCAGTGGTGCATTCTCTTTCAATGCAGCCGTATTGCAGCTCCATGACTATGAATATGGTGAACGCCAGCATCAACAACACTACTGTCTGTGCATTTGTAAACAATCTTACGGTACCACAACCTCAACGAAATTTCAACCAAGGGATAACTAATTATAAGGAATAGGATATCACGATTTTCGGGCCTCTTTAGAAAAACTCTAAAAGAACTAACTTATTTTGATTTAACATTCAATTGTGGACAAAAAATTTAAGCACACTTAAATAATGAATTTAAAAAGCATTTTGGGTTACATTTTAAATTTCGGTAGAAGTATTCTTAAAGAGACCTAGACGGGACGCTATTTCTTGTAATATCAATAATATTATACTTTGTTTCAGATAATAAGAGATCATAAGTTTAGATATGCAAATAATTTTTTGATGCAACGCAAATCGAGTTCACAATAGCATACATAAAAATCTGATGTGGTCAGCACATTACCTTCCGTCAGTTCTATGTATATTGTACAAATTTCATACAGAAAGTTCCTTGCTAAAGATTATATTTCTTGTACTTTACCTTCCGGCAGTTGCATGTATTTTAAGTAAATTCCATACAGAAAATTTATAGCAAAAGATCCTATATTTCCAGTAAAATTATAAGACAAACACACTATGTCAATTTCACTTGACACTGACATCTTCCAATCAAAATTTTCTTAATATAGTAGCTGTTTCCATAGCTATGGCTACTTTATGAAATTTAATTTCTTTATCATTTTTTAACTCTATATCCATTTAATATTAAGTATAAAATGTAGTGAAATCGTGTAGAGAATAAAATATTCTTTAATATTTATAATAACATTAAATGTGAAAAAATGATATTTAACATAGTTTTTTCAAGAAAAACTGTTAAAATCTTCAAATGAGGGTAACGAAGAGAAATACGAAAGAATTATAATTTTTAGAATTGTAGTATGGAAGTTATCGTACACGAAAATTTTGTTACACACACACACAGACACACATACATACATACACACACACACATACATACAGACATCATCGTAAAAATAGTAAAATCGTATTCTAGGGACCCTAAAACGTGCTTATTCATCAAAAACTCACCACCGAATTTTTTGACCGAAGACAATACCTTCCTTACCTTAAGGTGACGGATGGTAAAAAACAGCACTAATAACTCATAATGAACCTTTTCAGTTAAAAAAAAACTGTATGATATTGATGGCGAAAGTCACGGTTACGACCTTATTTTATGGGATTCATTGTTTTTTTTTTCATTTAAAATTAGAACATGATATATGAAGATCATTGAAATGTTCAAAAAACTTTTATTTGGAAGATTTAAAAAAAAAACTAAAATGCGAGCATACTTGTACACGAAACGTTTGATGGGCCCAGTAGACAATTGCAGTCGCTATTTAATTTAATTTGCACAGATTTTATAACACATAACGTAACTCTATAGAGACAATTTATAATGAATACATTATATACTCGTATGTATTAACCACGTTGCTGATTTACTGTTTGTAAAGGTGCATTCACAAATGAAAATTAGGTTTATGGTTTTTGTTTAAGTTTAAGTAAGTCATTCGTAATGTAAGTTTAAATTACCTGAAAATTAGTTTCGATATGTACAGACATCTGTGTAAATGCTTCAAAAACAAGATTAAAATATCGGTAGACTACTCAACAAGACACCTGTGCGTCTTGAAACTGTCATTCGCTTGCGATATTTTTGGTTAAATTTCAGCAATTAAGTTATGACAGTCTCCATGTTCTTCTCACATTTGTTTAAAAAGCCGAATCCACCAAGTGGGTACTATATAAAGATGGGTTTATATATCTACATCATTTCAGACTCGTTCTCATTGGTGAAGTTTGTGACGTCAAACTAAATCATAAACCTAAACTTTGGACCTTGTAATGTTTAGCTTTATGATTTGGATTTAGGGACACTAAATTTTGAAGTGTGAATGGAGTCATTACATAATATGCGGCCAAAGTCTTTAAATCTAAATTATAAACCATAAATCTAAACTTAATTTTCATTTGTGAATGCACCTTAGTTCTTAATAATTCTATATTCAATGTATGCTAAACATAATCGGCTTTCAAATGCAATCTAACTCCATTTTTAACTAAAAACTACAATGATGTAAAATTTCGCGGCCTTTGTTATGGTAACGGCCGCAAAATTGGATGTATCCTGAAATCACTTTGACACTTGAGAATTGACATGACTGACAGTGACATAAAATATGACAACAATAAAATTCTTGTTTTTTTTTTAATATTTACAATAAATATTGCAAAATAGTTATTTTAGAAATAACTTTTTCTTCTTTCAACTATTTTTTTATATAAAATTGACTCCTGTGGTGCACTCCACACGCCAGCAATGAGTGCCCGTGAGCTGACGCCTGGTAAGCGCCCGCACGGAGCAATTATTTCATCATTACCGATATCTGTGTACAAAGCAGATTGGCACACCCAGCAATGGGTAATAAGCCGTGATGATATATTTATTTATTTATTTATTTATTTATTTTTACAAAACTCATTATTTTGTTTATCAAATGTCAATCCCAACAAAACCGGGTATTTTTTACGGTTGTAGTGTATACCCCTTGTCCGAAATCCTTTAGCACCATCGAGATTGTCTTGCCTTGGCCTTGATATATGTTTGAATTTGTCAGTCAGATTATAAAAAAATCTGATGTGGCCAGCACATTACCTTCCGTCAGATCTATGTATTTTGTAAAAATTTCATACGGAAAGTTCCTTGCTAAATTAAATATTCTATTTCTTGTACATTACCTTCCCGCAGTTGCATGTATTTTATGCAAATTTCATACAGAAAATTATTATTTTGTGACGTTTTCTATATACAGTGTAATGTATCTGCAGAAATAAAAGATTTATTATTATTATTATTTCTTGTACATTACCTTAAAGCAGTTGTATGTATTTATACAAATTCCATACACAAAGCAAAAGATCCTATATTTCCAGTAAAAATTATAAGACAAACACACTATGTCAATTTCACTTGACACTGACATCTTTCAATCAGAATTTTCTTAATATAGTAGCTGTTTCCACAGCTATGGCTACTTTATGAAATTTAATTTCTTTATAATTTTTTAACTCTATATCCATTTAATATTAAGTATAAAATGCTGTCAAATTGTATAGAAAATAAAATATTCTTTAATATTTATAATAACATCAATTGTGAAAAAATTATATTTAACATAGTTTTTTCAAGAAAAACTGTTAAAATCTTCAAATGATGGTACTTCCGGTTGACCAATTGTAACCAAAATCTAATCAGCTCTTCATATGGATGTAACGAAGAAGTACACGAAAAAATTA
This sequence comes from Harpalus rubripes, assembly GCA_963082715.1. NCBI lineage: Eukaryota > Metazoa > Arthropoda > Insecta > Coleoptera > Carabidae > Harpalus > Harpalus rubripes. Next base: position 70,619,070 of record OY720450.1, read on the forward strand.
TAATTTTTGTAACTGTAGTATTAGAGTTATCGCAGACGAAAATTTTGTTACACACACACATCCACACACATACACACATCCACACACACACACACACACACACACATACAGACATCATCGTAAAAATAGTAAATTCGTATTCTAGGGACCCTAAAACGTGCTTATTGATTAAAAACTCATCATCGAATTTTTTGACCAAAGACAATACCTTCCTTACCTAAAGGTGACGGAAGGTAAAAATAATAAATTTTTATTAATATTGCCAATATTAGTCGGACCAATTTTTGCTTTTTAATTATTTCAGAAAACTTTTCTTTTAGCAAACTAGCAACTAAATTCAATAGTCGTCTGCTGGTGTCATGTTTCATTGGTGTTGTAGAATTTCTCCTATAGTTTCTTTTGAAGAAATAATTTGTTGACTCAACTTTTGTTTTAAAATACGAGATCGCTAAAATGCTCATATGGATGAAATTGGATGACTCTCGGCGGGCAAATCTCAATAGACTACTACGCATTTGTATTTTTATTAATGGTAAAAGGAAAACCAAATGAGACCTATTTTAGAATAACGAAGTAAACTGAAGCAGTTGTCGGTGGAGAATGGAAGTCTAACGTCTATTCCCGTTTAAAATAAGATATCTAAACGGCTGTTTAGGTGCCGTTAACTAAGAAAAGACCATCCCGTATCCTCTCTACATTGTTCTTGGTAATTTTGATGGTAATTTACGGTAAATTTTTTTGCTAATTTGCGGTAAATTACGGATATTTATTTGGTAATTTATCTGGTAATTCACGCTTTGACATCCCTGGCAGCTAGTTTTTAGAATGTTTAGAACCATAGAAGTTTTTCTTTTAAAGCTTAAGTTCAGTCACTGTTTTCTCAAATTCTAAGTAAGTAGATAGTTTTGGTCACTTTACTAGTTTTCCACTGATTTCTTCAAATAAGAAAATTTATAATAATAATTAGTAATTTTTAATTTTGTGTACAAATCCATATTTTTTAGTATTCTCAATTTATACCTGTCGCTAAGAGAGGTATTGAATTCATGCTAAAAATCGCATATCCAGACTTTAGTGAATAAACACGTTTTAAGGTCCCTAGAATCCGATTATAACATTTTTACGATGAGGTCTGCGCGCGCGCGCGTTTGTGTGTGTGTGGGGGGGGGGGGGGCGTGTGCGCGTGCGCGTACGTGTGCGCGTGGCTGTACTCGTGTGCGCGTGTGCGCTTGTGCGAGTGTGCGCGTGTGCGCTTGTGCGAGTGTGCGCGTGTGCGTGTGTGCGTGGATGTTGGATCCACGATTTCTCAAATACTATAAGACTTAAGACAGTTTTAACTACGGATTCCTCAATCTAACAATAATGATTAAGTTTTGGTAACAATTGGACAACCGGAAGTAGTAATTACAAGAAAAAAATCTTGTAAATATTATTTATCGAAATTTATGTAAATACTTATATTAAAGAACGTTAAATAATTTATTCGATAAATAAAAATTCATTATTATATCTTCTATAGATTTAGAGATAAAGAAATGCATATAAAATAAATTGATGTAAAAATTCTCAGATCAAACTACTTCAAGGCAAGAAATTCAAATGTTTGTAAGTGACACATAAATGTCACTGTCAAAAATATTTGTATGCCACTGTCAAAAATATTTGTACATCATTATGAAGATTATGAAAATAAAAAAAGTCAACAAGGCAAAAGAATATACGTAAAAAAGGATATAAAAGGAATTTGCGAAAAATGACGAATATAAACAAAAAGAAAATAGAAAAAATGTATGTATTGTACATAATTTATATTAAAATATGCGACAGATTTTGTGAGAATTATATTATAGTGAGACATGAATATATGTATTTGTATTTAAAAATATTTTTTTGTTTTATGCGTATGTGCTGGCCAAACAGATTTTTTACGTTTGGGATCCACCATTCCAAATATTTTCATTTACGACGTAAAAATCTTATTCTTAAATAATTCACTATTGAGAACTTATCAATATTATGGTAAAGATTTCTTGCATTCTCCAACTAGGTTCTTTCAAGAAGCGCCAAGAAGATCCTATAACTCTCCGTAATTCTGAGGAAGTGCAAAGTCGAAAAAAGCAATAAAGGAACTGATGCTGTGAAACTCTGCTTATCAATGCATGGTTCAGACGCGTATCCAATACAATCACTCATGGAAGAGAAGTTTGCGATTTTTATCCGGTGGGAAGTAAGTTTCCATGTCAATAAATTTGAATATCGTCGGAGTTTCTTAGATTTCAGACGGTGCTGGAATACAATGGAGAAAACAATCGATTTAATTTTCTATAGAGATGCTTTTGTGTATTCAAAGGGAATAATGCGATTTTAAATATCGTTTTAAACATAATGTGTTTTTATATATAGCTTCTTATAAACAACTTGTTGATTTAGAACCGATTTATCTTTCTACTGTTAAGTTGCTGGTAAATTTATGTGGAAGATAAGCGGATATCTGAAAAATATTACTTATACATGCATCGTTTTAGTTAAGAATGGAGTAAAAGGCGCTTGTGGGCAGACCCGATTCAATAAATAAAGAATTTACGTGATATCAAAGTTTGTTCATATTTTGAGCAAATAAAGGACGTATAGGGAAAAAATGGAAAATTCCATACGTCATATTGAAATTAATTTTTATTTATACTGTAACATGGGACGCCCGCCGTCGCCGCCACTGTAAGCGAGTGTCTATTTATAGCGGTGACGTAATCGCGCTAGTAGCCGGTCGATGTAAACAGACTGGTCACGACGTGTTTAATTACTTCCGGTCGCCTGAACCTTTTGTGTTCATTGTTATTATGTGTTCGAATATTCTAGACTGTTCTAGAAAATAATGGCAGCTGTATATAAGGGACGTAGCTATGCTCGAGACACAGTTAGTTCAGTTGAGTCCCTGATCACAAAACATTAGTTTTGTGATCGGGTGTTGACTTACATAGTTAGTTACACAGTCATTTACATAGTCATACAGTTAGTTAGTTACATGGAGAGACATAGAGATGTTCATATAGAGTGTTAGTGAGTTTGAGAAGCACAGCAGTATCGTAATGAGCGTATGCAGTTGGTGTCGAGTAGGTACTCGGGAAGTTACTGGTATATTGGGATAGCTGTGGGTGTGAATACTCGGTAGTGTTGACGAGTATTAGGAAGCTATAGTGTACGAGGACAGTAACGGCGAGTCTGAAAGTTACTGGTATATTGGGATAGCTGTGAAAGTGAATACTCGGCAGTGTGGACGAGTATTGTGAAGCTAGGTAAGGACAGTAACAGCGAGTTGAAGTGGATACTCGGCATTGGTGTTGAAGAATTGTGGCATACAGATAGTTGGTGATACTGAGGCTGTGGAAGAGAGAGAGAGAGTTACATAAATAAACAGACAGTGAGGTGAAAGGTGTGACTTCTGTCCGAGCAGTTGAATATACAGACGCTGTTGAGTCATTTGAGTATATAGACGCTGTGGAGGTCGTTAGGCGGACAGTTGAACATGATATAAGTATATAGTGATATAAATATAGTGATATAAATATCGCGTAAACAGTCTACAAGATTCTGCAACAGACCGGCAGTCTAAGATTGGAACGCGTAGTGAAATAAATAATATCGTGGAAATAAATAGTAGTGTTAATTGGTTAAATAAATAGTGTTAGTGTTATCTAGTTAATTATAGTTTAATAAACACTTAATTTTAATTAGTAATAATTGTCTAATATTTACACTTCTCCCAAATAAATAAATCAGAAACGTTACAATACTGTATACATTTTTATCTGAAACGAATAATTATCGCTAAATTTATAATTGTTGTCCAAAAGATGTTACCACTTACATGGGATTGACTTTTATTTTAATAACATAATAACATACACTATGTACACACCTTCGACCTGTACTCCTTGGTTCTCAATGCATGTGCACCATACAGGCCATAGCTCGTTTACACATTTCCGTAGGTACAGAACGGACAACTGTTGTTATGCGTTCTTTAAGGTCATTATAGTAATTAACGTATCAAGGGTGTTATAAAGAAAATAACGCCTGAGGTCAACAGTGTACTTTTCGAGGGCCTCTGGCCCGAGATGCGTACTTTGACCGAAGGCGTTATTGTCCGTTTAACTCCCGTGGTGCGTTCAACGTTTAACGTCCGACTATAATTTTTAATATTCTACGGATTACGAATCAGAAAGTTTTAATAAAATTTACGGAGTAGGTAGGCTATGAATGCTTCTGCTTGTTTTTTAGGCTTTGTCCCAGTATCAATATCATTTTATTGACAACATTACCATAGCAACAACTCATAACACGATCTAAGGTGTTATTTAGTATATAACAACCCTGAAAGCAGGGTTGTTATGATAATAATAACATACCTGTCGGACGTTAATTATTATTAATTAATTAAGGTCTTGTACCATACACGCGTCTTTCACCATTCCCCATAGCCAGAAATCACATGGAGTCAAATCTGGTGACCGTGTTGGCCAAGTCAAAGGTAGTGCCATATGGGCAATATCTTTTTGGATAACCTGGTATTTCAAGATATAGTACGCTGAAGTGAGAACATTGTTCATTGGATACTTCAATACTTAATTTTTAAACTAATAATTGTAAAATAATTATTTTGAAATAAAAATACACATTCTTTTGAAAAAGTATAAAATATCGGATTGTTGAGATAAAAAAATTCTTATTTTAAATTTGTTGTAAATATTTTTCCTTTGTTTTATATATTGCACTACATATATCATGAAATATACTAGAACAAGATATACGAGTAGGTATGTACATATAAACCTATGAAAATGAAAAGTGTACATGTTTCTAAATTATTAGAAAATCTCTCATAATCTTTTAGTTTATATTCCGTAAATTTTATAAAAACCAACGTTTCGGCAGCATACACTGTTGCCTTCGTAGTAATCATTGTATTATTAAATGAACATTTACTTTTTATTATAATCATAAATGTGAACTATGAACAAATGATAAGTTTGATATTGTTTGCTTCTATACTTTGTTTGGGGTTGGCCTGATTTAAATCATGATTTTAATCAACTGATTTTTTTAAATAAAATCATTGATTTAAATCAAATTTTATAAAATAATACATTTTTTGAATAAATTATTTTCCAAATTATTAAGATACCTACAGATTTATCAAAAAATGTTACCGTGGTAATATAATATAAAAATATATACATATATATATATATATATATATATATATATATATATATATATATATATATATATATATATCTCGAGTGTCTAGATTTTATGGACTATAGGTAATACAATGATAAAATTTCATATATTTGTAAATTTTGCGTTTTTAATTTTAGAACTTAAGTATAAATATAAACGAAAAATAAAATATCCGTTTTAAACGTTTTACAGACTGCCATGCAAGACATGTTTTGACCTGTTTTATTTAGGTAGGCAGGGTTTAAATTTAAATTTTAAAAGGCGCCCGTGGACTCGTTATATACTACGTATAAGCTAAAACTGAAATGTATTTTTGGGGTTTTATTACAGATTTCGTTTTCGTTTATGAAATAAAATAAGTATATTGCTTTTAAAATCAATGATTTTTGATCCTTTTAAGTAAATCATGATTTTTGCCAAACCTGGATATAACATATTTCATAAATATTCAACATTAACATTACTTTACTTTTAAAGAAAAGCTGATTTTAATACCTACATCAGAATTTGTTTCAAAATATTATAATTGAAACAAACCATTTGGTTTATGCTTCGCAATTTTATTCAAAAATAAATACCAGCACGTTTTCTTCAAGAAATCAAAACAAAATTATATAACAATGAATGTAAACATGTAAACAAGTAGCATGGAACAAAATTCACAGTTACGCTGAATAGGAAGTCGTATTTTAATAAAATCTAATCATTTTATTTTGTATTTGAGATTGTTTTTTAATGCGGCTTCTCTGTTTATTGAATCCTATTTTATAAAATATTTTTAAATTTAGCTCAGCAACAGATTATTTTTATATAAAAAATAAATATGTATTTTGCTCTTCTGATTAAATTGAAAAATATTTATCTATTATGGCCCAATTGAGTAAATACATATTTAATGAAAAAGCGGTTTATGCCAATTTTCTATATCAATTCTGTGTATTCTCTCACTCCAAAATACATGATTCATGTTTATTATTGTCATTACTAGGCAAGAATAAATAACTGTACGGGAATGAAAATACGGGCCTAAGCCGGGAATGTTGTTCTTGTACAGTTGGTTTAGGGTAGATTACTGATTTAATATTGCCATGTTTGCTACGTTCACTATTTCTAGTGGTGTCCCAGAAATAGAAAAATTGCCATCACTGTTCAATTCTTAATTTCTTATCATCGTTTCGTTTCCCAAAATCACTCATCGAGAATCGACTCAAACGTGTCAACAGACACCGACGCCTATAGACATCTCGAAGTCAAGAGCCGTTTTCAAGATATCATCAAAATCCCAAATTACTCATTTGGAATTTAGGCAACTAATATCAAAATTCCATTTTAATTAGTAGCGAATGAAATGTATTGTAAATATTGTTAATTGCCAAACAAATAATCCTTACAAGTAACCTATCAATTATTAATAAATATACTTTTCCTACAACCGTGCGTGAAAAGTACTTTTCACACACTCATTACTGTGTGTAAAGTGTCACTTTTCAAGCACTAGTGCTTGAAAAGTAAATAAGCGTTGCTAGGCTTTACACATTAAACATTAAAATTCGGTTAATTTACCTGTCAAGTACATAATTAGGTAGTAAATAATAATGAAAGTAATAAAATTTATTAATAAATATGAAATAGTAAATGAAACAAATCTAATATTTTTTCAACAGATTGAGTACTAATCTAATTTTTAAGAACATTAACATTGTTTTGACATGTATTCTAACCTAACCTAATTTTTAATATTAATATTAAATGTACAATTTGTACATTATAAAAGACGAATCATCGTCTGTCTGAGATTCTTCCAAGTGTTTAAGTTACATTTTGTACAGTGTTATGAGAAAGAGTACTAACAGTATTTGAAGTTGCTGGATGCCTGTACACTCAGTATTATGAGACACATCAATACCATTTCGGTTGTAGGAAAAATGTTGTATGCAACACGTGTGTAAAATAGTATTTTTTGTCTCGCGCTACAATTTCCGCATCGACCAAAGAACTACTACTTTACACACTTGTTACATAAATAACTATTATTAACACATTTCATAGCGAAATAACTATTATTGCAAAATACTCCTTTGTTTCCAGTAAATACTTGATACGAGTAAGATTACAATATTTTTACCTCCTGCTACCCTTGGTAAGGGAGGTATAGGGATCGTGCTAAAAATCGCATATCGAGATTTTGGTAAATGACCAAGTTTTATGGTCCCTAGAATCCAATTTTAACATTTTCACGATGATGTCTGTGTGTATGTGTGTGTGGATCCTCCACTCTAACTCAAATACCATTAGTCAGAAAATTTTGAAATCTTGTATTTCGAACTTTTTCTGAAATGGAAAGAGCCCATTAGATTTTGGTGAAAATCGGATAACCGGAAATGGCACTTTACTAGAAGCTCAAAATAGTTTTTCTTCGAATAATACCTTTAAATATTATTTTTTATTATTAAATTTTCTATAGATTTGCATTAATACTTTTTCCATATATTTTATGGATAAATTTGTAAAATTATCTATAATTTAAATCCCAGAGTCTACGCTTTAAACAAACAAAATAGAACAATAGAAAAGGAATTCAATACAGTTTCCAGCATAAGTGTAGGTATGTATTTAGATTAATAAAAATTAACGATTCACAAAAATGTTTAAGCTAATCCTCATTTTTAAATTAGTGAATTCTATTCTATTCCGGTATTTTTTAATCTTCATTATATTATATCTCCGGTGGCTCAATATTTAGATCAACGCCTCATAAGTCATGAGTGCGCTCGGGGCTCTGGGTTCGAATCCTCAGGCATGGATGTGGGTGAATGTCAAGCTACTGTGTAATTGGGATGTAATCCTGTTGAGGGGTTTTAAAAAATGAAGTTACTTGGATTAGATTAGACTATATCTTAAGAAATAAACTGTCAAAATTAGAGTAAAATTCGGTAATCTAAAAATAAGGATTAACTTAATCTTTTTTGTTACTCGGGCTGTAAATGGCGGGAGGTATTGTGTTGGCCACATCAGATTTTTTTGTATAGTTTAGTTCAAGATCATTTCTTTGATTTCTATAATCCTTGCAATTTCGAATACAATAGCGAAAAAGTAAAGCTTTAATTTGCTGTGTTGTTCAATAAAGAACAATTTCGAAGAACGAATGTATTGGATTTTTACGCAATTTTTAATATTCTTCAAAGATTAAGTTAAATTGTCTCGGTTTAAATTCACTTTGACAAAAAGTTCTCAAATTAAATTCTTACTCAAACAAATTCTTATAAATATTTTAGCTCATTTTGTATTCATTTATTCAGATTTCTTATTGAAAAAGGTAATGAGGTCATGCACACATTTTAATATTTAGATTCAATCGACAGAGTAATGAAAAATATTAGACACGTATTTTTTATTGTTTTTCGAAGCGATCTAATGAGAAAACTGGTATTAAAAATGATGTCGTTCAAAACACAGCTGATTTTCCCAGCTTCGTTTCTCGCTCAAAGATGTGTGTGTATGCAGTTCAGTCCAACAGCCAAAAAAATTATATTTAAAAATTTCAGTTATTTTTTCATGTAAATACTCCTCCCGTTCACCCCAAAATTTTGTAATTCTAATGTTCATATTTTTCTTTACAGATTGTCTACGTTTGAACTTCAGGGACTTCCAAATACATCTGTTAACCATTATATAGGGTGTTCATTTTAAATGGGCCACCATTGCTATCTCGAGAACTATAAGAGCTACAAAGACGGTCAATGGGCAAACAATTTCTATTTCACAAGACAAATGGGATCATATTTAACTTAATTCTGAATTCAGTGATGTAACATTTTTATTCCCCTTACATAACGATTGGTTTGGAAAAATGCATGTAAAGTTTCATATTAATTTGAAAAAATATGGCAATAATAAGAATGTCATGAATGGAAGAAATGAATACGTATTAATTTTTTTACCTTCCGTCACCTTTAGGTAAGGAAGATATTGTCTTTGGTCAAAAAATTTTGGTGGTGAGTTTTTGATGAATAAGCATGTTTTAGGGTCCCTAGAATACGATTTTACTATTTTTACGATGATGTGTGTGTGTGTGTGTGTGTGTCTGTCTGTGTATGTGTGTGTGTGTTTGTGTGTGTGTGTGTGTGTGTGTGTGTGTGTGTGTGCGTGTGTGTGTGTGTGTGTGTGTGTACGTCTGTGTGTGACAAAATTTTGTAATGCGATAACTCTAATACCACAATTCTAAAAATTATAATTCTTTCGTATTCCTCTTCGTTGTATCCATGTGAAGAGCTGATTAGATTTTGGGTCTAATTGGTCAACCGAAAGTACACTCATTTGAAGATTTTAACAGTTTTTCTTGAAAAAACTCTGTTAAATATCATTTTTATATTTTGCGTTCATAATGAAGTCATTACGATACGCAATTGCGTATCGTAATGACCTTCTTTTCGATACGCATTTTTTTGTTTTAGACGGTTGGTACTAGATGACGTTTCTTTAACCCATTTTTACCTAATTTATTTTTAGTTAATTGACAATTCATTTTAATAATATAATGTCGAAATTATTATTATTTTTTTTTTTATTTAGGGAAGATTATTTACATGAAAATGTACAAATGGTTACAAATATAATCACAAATTGAGTAAGTAAATGTTATTGTAGAAGGCGCAAAATATAAAAAATAGTATAAAGAATTCATTTTATAAGACTTTCTTTCGCACTTGTCAATTAGAAAACTCGCTAACGCTCGTTTTCTAAATTTTGACGCGTGCGAAAGAAACATGTCTTATAAAACACGTTCTTTAATATACTATTTTTCACATTTAATGTTATTATAAACATTAAAGAATATTTTATTCTCTATGCGATTTGAATGCATTTTATACTTCATATTAAATGGATATAGAGTTAAAAAATTATAAAGAAATTAAATATCAATGTATGTATATATATATATATATATATATATATATATATATATATATATATATATATATATATATATATATATATATATATTAGCCAGCTATGCTATAACTCTGGAAACAGCTGCTATATTAAGAAAATTCTGATTAAAAGGTGTCAATGTCAAGTGCAATTGACATACTAGAAATATAGGATCTTTGCTTTCTGTATGAAATATGTATAAAATATATATATAACTGCTTTAAGGTAATATACAAGAAATAGTATATTTTGCAAGGAACTTGCTGTATGACATTTATACAAAATACATACAACTGACGGAAGGTAATGTGTTGGCCACATCAGATTTTTTGACATAGAATTAGAATGCCATGAAAGAAATACGTGAATATTTTGTTTATGTTACATTTATGATCACTTACAACAAAACATTCACTTCTTTTGGTCAGGGCATTCTAATTCTATGTAATAAAAATGACATGTAGTCATTTCTACCATTTATAGCACTCTTATTATAGCCATATTTTAATCAGTTTGGTATAAAACTTTACATGAATTTTTCTTACAACAATTGTTATGTAACAGTAAAAAAATATTAGGTATATCACTGAATTCAAAATTAAATTCTCTAACGAATGAGCATATAATATATATATATATATATATATATATATATATATATATATATATATATATATATATATATATATATATATATATTCTCAATTAAAATAAAAAAAGTTAGGTCCCGTATTTTGCGAACCACTGGTGGAAAAAAATATTTTTCTTTTATTTAAATTAGTCTTGTGAAATATAAATTGTTTGTCCATTTAACCAACTTTTAGCTCTTATAGTTCTCGAGATAGCAATGGTGGCCCATTTAAAATGAACACCCTGTATACATATTATGTAATTCTATTTTTACTTTGTAATAAAAGTTTATCCAATAAGATATGTAATTTTTTAATGTTAATAAAATTTTAAGTTTTTGAAATAATGTTTTATTTATTATCTTTATAGAGACTATAATATTTTATTTTAACCCCTAATATCCTTAAAACACACACGCATAGTTACAAAAATAGCGGCTTAAGGTAGCAACTAACATCACAAAGACCGAAAAAGCTAGAGATATACATCACAAAAATCGACTAACTATTACGCCTATACACAATATAAAAAACTTGTATTTCATATTTCGTCTTTCTAACTATTTATTATAGAACTTAACCGTAATTTGATATATTAATGACTAATAAATTCTGATGAAAATAATACAACCTTTCAGTTTTATAAAAATATATTTGCAAAAAAATGTAATCCAGAAAAGGAAATTCGTATTACGGCTAGTATTTAGTCTACATCAAATCAGCATTCAGAAATACGAGCTAAAAATTTCGTGAATTAAAGGTCTAGGTTCGATTCCCGTCCAATAGCTACAAGTTGTCAGCCGCAATCAGCATAGTCATTCCTGAGATGTCCAAACAATCGTTCGCTCACGGTACGGATTCCGGGGCCAGCATACAGAAGTAAGTCTATTGTTACGTTCGTTATAATTGTTGTACTTTTCAAAAATGTTAAAAAATGTAGTTATGTTTTATTTACCGCATAGATACTCCGAAACCGAAAGTATGTAATAACGTACTTGTGGATACAGGTAGTTTTTGGTTTTTGCGCATGTCATCTATAGTAAATTTGTTTTTTTGGCAAAATTCGCTATCTTCTTCAATAAGGGATTGGCATTTTTACTGGTTCAATCTATACGTGTACATCACAAAAGCAGATTATAAAATCCGTTTTTTCTATAAAACTAAATTACTAAATTATTTGGAGAATTGTAAAATGAATATTATTTTAAAATTTTCTTGTAACTGTGGTAGGGCAGGTATACGTTTGAGCACGAACGGGAATGAAGCAAACTGATGAAGCTTGAGATAGTAAATAACCATATAATATAAATAAGAATTATTTTTCTTTCGTGTATATTTCGGTTTCATAAAAAAAATCGAATTTGAAATAATTCATTTATAAAAAAATTCACATTCGAACCCAGAGCCCCGCGGGCACTCATGACATGAGGCGTTGCTCTAACCATTGAACCACCGGATCTATAATAAAATGGAGATTAAATTTTAAATATCGGGATAGAATAGAATTCATTAATCCAAAAATGAGGATTAACTTAAACTTTTATGTGAATCGTTAATTTTTATTAATCTAAATACATACCTACATATTAGCTTGCATTGGTAGTAGACTCCACCCCCTAACTCGGTATTCGTTATATATTTATAGGTGGTCTTTGAGTCGCCGATCAAAATAATATATATGGAACGCATATGAGTGACGAGCTGCTAAAACAAAAACCCCTCTATTTCCGAAGTATTTCAATTATATCATTTTATTTCTTTATTAATATTCATTATTAAGCATATACTTTCACTATTTTTTACTAATTTCTCTGAATTCGATTGAGCTGTAATCCCCTATTGAATAATGAAATTGACATTTTTTAAAACAGCGTTTTAATTAAAACAAGCCTTGTGGTACCAGCCAATAAGTACTAAAAAGTTGATTGCTTGAAAAACGTAATACGAAACAGGTACATAAGCGTTGAATTTAAAAGATTAATTTAAGACAAAAATATTAACCACAAAATGTGTTTGTATAAATTAAATATGAATCAATTTAAATATGTATTTATATTCGTATATTATATCATAAATGTTACGGGACCACGGCGTACAAAGTAGGTCACCACGTGGTACGAATGGCAAGGGAGAAGGAATAAAATTAGTAACAAAATAATTACGAGTACAAAATACAACAGACTAAACTCTTTTTTAAAATTAATAATAAAACTATTTCAATTAAAACAGACTAGGTACTTGTTGAAAGATCACTAGGTCGGAAATATGTTCCACGTGGTAAGCAAGGGAAGGGGTAAGTATAAAATTTATTAGATACTTGGGGTTATTTTTAATGAAGTTTAAAGCAGAGTAGGCAGCATTTAATTACTGTTTTCCACAGAGCAATTTGTAATTAATTACGTTTTAAAAAATCTGATGTGGCCAGAATATAACCTCCCGTCAATTCGATGTTTAAAGTAGCAATGAGCTTTAAGTAAACAAGTAAAGTCTAAAAATCTAATTTATTCCAATAAATAGAAAAGTCTGTAATACCAATTTTAGATTATATTTTATTATGTATTATGTTTTTCCTCGAAAATCTGTTAAGGGCTCCAAATTAAGTACCACTCCCGGTTTATCATATAGGTTTATAGGTATAGCCAAAATCTAATGTTTCAAATTATACACGAGTTTTAAATACCAAATTTGAGAAGTTTAGAATCATGTTTTATTATATTTCTTCAAGAAAATCTGTTTATAGCTTTCTGTAAAGTAATACTCCCGGTTTATCAATTTTAGAAAACATCTAGTATGTAGTTCTCATTAATATAAATGTTTTTAAAAACCAAATTTGCAAAGTTTTGGATTGTATCAATTTATTTTATGAAAATCTGTTCAGAGCTTCAAATAAAGTATCAATTCCGGTTTATCAATTTTAGCCAAAATCTAATATGTTGCTTCCCCTTATATAAAGTCTTAAATACTAAATTTGACAAGTTTTGGAATCATAATATATTTTGCACAAAAATCTGTTCAGATCTTCAAATAAATTATCACTTCCGGTTTATCAATTGTATCCAAAATCTGTTACTCCTTTTCATATAAAAGTCGAAAATCTGTTGAGAACTTCAAGTATCATTTCCGGATTAAACATTTTAACCAAAATTTATTACGTTGTTTTTCTTCATATAAAAGTCTTAAATACTAAATTTGACAAGTTTTGGAGTATATCATAATATATTTTTCACAAAAATCTGTTCAGAGCTTCAAGTAAATTGTCACTTCTGGTTTATTAATTTTAGCCAAAATCTAATATGTTGTTCCTCTTGCTATAGAAGTTTTAAATACTGAAATTGAAAAGTTTTGAATTATATTTTAATATATACTACGTTTACATGCAGTTTTGAAAATGGTTTCATTTTTCAGTCAAAATTATGCAAAACTGTTTACATGCAGTTTTCAAAACAAGTTTAAAAATTGATTTGAAATCAGTTTCAGCGCATGCGCATTTAGCTGATGTAAGTGACAGATCCTCTTCACTCCAAATATTTCGTTTTGCTATTATTCCAATTATTTTTTATACTTCGTACCACTACGCACTAAAACTACACAACTATCAGTATATTTGAAGGTTAATAACACAAAGCGACAGAAACGTTATGCTCTGTACGCATGCGCAGTATCGCAACTGAATTTTAAGTGTTTACATGAGTAGTTTTGAAACTAGTTTTCAAGTCCAACCCATGAATTTTAGTTTTGGTTTGAGATAAGTCAAAACCGTTTTGACACTGAATACATGGCGTTTTCAAAACTAAAAACGTTTTAAAATAGATTTCGAAACTGCATGTAAACTCAGTAATAGTTTTTAATTAAAAACTGTTATGGGCTTCAAGTAAACAGTAAATAGACATATTTGGAAGTTTGTTATAAGAGTGATCGTGGACGAAAAACGTCACACACACACAGACACACACACACACACACACACACATACACACACACACACACACACACACACACACACACACACACACAAACACACACACACACACCCATCATCGAAAAAATAGTAAAAACGTGTTGTGGGGACCCTAATTCATGCTTATATACTGAAAACTCACCGTCGAATTTTTGGCACGATTACATTACCTCCCTTACCTACAATATGACGGGAGGTAAAAAAGTAATACTTTTTTGTGTCTCCGTCAGGTATAAGTAGTATTACATAACTCCAAATCGTCCAGAAACACTAATTTATAAGTCTAGGCCGGCAAAAGAAGTTGGCATTACTGTTTTGGTGATATGTCATTTTCAACATTAACAAAAATCTTACATTATTAATAATAAATTGTTAATTGTAACAAATGAACACATTTTAAGCTAAATGTAAGTAATTATATTTGAAATTGCAATGCATAATTGGTAACAAAATGTTTCTTAATTTTTCAGGTTATGTTCGTAAATACATATCATTTGAAATTCAAATCTTCTGATGTTACCAACATTCACAAAAGTGCAGTTTCCAGACTAGTGATACAAATAACTATTAATAATTTGAAAAATAATCATAAAAGTAATTGACTTTTTCAAATACTCATTAATATTTAAAACCCTGAAGTGAGGGAATCCCCGGGAGACGCGCGCAGCGTAATTTTTCTGCGTGTAACAAAAGGTTACAGATAAAAAAACATACTCAACGCCGTTTCTATAATAACCTCTACTCATTCGTAGGAAATTTTTAATTGGAATTGAAGCAGTGCAGCAAGCAATACCCAAGTGATGTTCTTACATTTTTATTTTTATTTAATTAAAAGACAATATGTCTTAATAAATTACATGATTTACCCTTGTACTAATCTCGGCGAACTGATTAAAAACACTTTCTACATCTAAACCTTAGCTGAGATTCGAACCCGGAAGCATTAATTTGTGAAGCAACTACGCTATCTGTGTTTTATATTAAACAGTACAGTACATTTTTATTTATGTGATGAATGGATTTTTTAATGTAAAGTATCTAATTGAAAAATTAATTAAAATATCAATTAATATTAAAAAGTAATTAGAAATTTAATTACTTTGTTCCTATTCCTATTTATTAAAGTAGTGTAATTACATTTTGGTTGCTGAGCAAATTACTTTCAAAAAGTAATGTACTCGTATATCTGGGATTTCTTAATTCAGTATTTGAATGCAGTGGCGTACCTAGGGCGGGGCAAACAGGGCAGGTGCCCTGGGCGCCAGAACCAACGGGGCGCCGCTTGGAGCCCTTGGTATCCGTATGTAACTTGCATGCCAGAATTTAAAGTGTTAAAACTGTTGATTACTGTGCGTATTGACATTTTTCGGAACTGTTGAAGCTCTCTATCTGTATTTTCATCGTCTACGCAACACTGAGAAATACTCAAAAATGCTGCGCCCATAGTTAGTAAATCTGAGTCGAAAACATTATGGAGGGCAAAAGTGGAAGCTGTGAAGCCCATAAACAACTACCTTGACGGCATACTCCAAGTTCTCGAGACTATAATGGATGATGCAAAAGAAACGAGTGAAACAAGAAGTGATGCTACGCAATTGTACAACCGTATGTTGACACTCGATTTTCTAACTATACTTGGATTTTGGACGAGAGTACTCATTCTTATTGATAGAGACTGAAGCTCTGGAAATTAGACTTAGTCTCTGTCAAAACTGGGATATTAAAACCGAAAAACGCCAACGGCGAAAAATCTTCGAATAGCCCTGTAAATAATGTTGACTATTGCAGTTTCCATCGCTAGCTGTGAAAGATCTTTCAACAAATTAAAACTGATCTTAAATTATCTGAGAGTCTCTATGGGTCAAGATCGATTAAGTGATCTTGCTTTGATGAGCGTTGAAAGAGACGAAACTGGAAAGACCGATTACGAGCACGTTATTAATGCCATTTTTGATCGTAATGACTCCCGGAATATATGGTATAAGTTTGTCGGTCGAGTCGCGTAACACCCTTATATTGATAGTTATTTTGTTATTGTACTGATTCATTCATGGTTGAAGTTACTTCATAATATTTATATGGATATTTCAACAACAATACAAATGCCACATATCTCGCTACACTAAAGCGAGAAAAAGGTAATCTTGATTTTACATTGTTGACATGGGGCGCAATTACGACCCTAGCCCTGGGCAGCATATCACTTAGGTACGCCACTGTTTGAATGGGTACTTAAAAATTTCTCATACCTGAATCTTCTCTAACAGAATACATAAAGGTTAGTTTCCTTTTAAATGTAAATCATAGGACAAAGTTTTAAAAAAAAAAACACATCTCTAAAGTAATTTAAACATCAACTTTCATTCGCTAGTCGTATAAAGCGTGCTTTTCCGATACGGGACACCCCGATTATTATCTTTCTTTATTGTTGGAAATATAAGAAAATCATTCAAACAAAAGTTGTAGTAGATGAAGGGGGGGGGGACATTCACTTATTAAAGAAAAGAATTTTTAAACCGGTGGTTCTCAAATTATAACATAAAGTTATGTTTTTTAAAAAAGGGTGGTACATATTTTTTAGGATCATTCGATAAAGTATTTTTTTCTGAATTCAACCATGTAATCATTTTATATCTTTACATTACAAAAATATTGAGAAAAATGCAATTGAAATTTAAATAAATTTTATGCTATGCATGAAAAAAAAATTGAACCTAAATTAAAACGAAACATAAATATTTGTTTATATCTTTATAAATAGCAAGAAAAAAATTATACACTATACCTTGTTCCATTTAAGCCATTCAGTATTGCGAAGCATAGGGAATAGTTTTGACATCTCTGATTGGCTGAAATTAGAGACAAGAGAAAAGTTTACCCAATGTAATTTCGGCTACTTCAGATTTGCGCTGTTACCAGTGCCATCTACTGAATGGCTTAAATGGAACGGAGCATAATAATTCAAATTGACAGATAGCAGTTTTGTTTTTCATACATAGCCTACAATTTATTTATTCGTATCTGCACTACATTAGAATGAATTTGAGCAGGTTTTGGGTACGATATAATGTCAATGTCAAAATGTCGAATATCAATTATACATTTTAAAAAATAAGTAGAATTTTTTCAGTGACAACTGCAATAATTTTTTTGTTTACATAGACAAATTTAGTTATCGTTGTTACTGTAACAAAATTATAAAGTGATTTAGCAGTACATCTTAAAACCGACTATTCAGATACAATTTTAGCTTAAGAAGAAAATGAAAGTATGAAAAATGACAAAACTAGTGTAATTTTGACTTTTTATGTGAAAAACATTAATTATTAAAAGTAATTTTGTTTGTAGTCTTTGATTTAAATTTGACATAACGATTGAATCATATTATTTCATCGAACTGTCAATATTATTCAATTTGCAACAGTAACGAAGGTCATTAATTGATAAAAATCGGTTGAATTATGGGTATATTATTTGACAGTTGTGGATAAAGTTCTTTCTTCATTCTCGAGACATTGGTCAGCATATAGCCTACTGAAAAATAAGTGTAAAAATAAAATTTATTAAAATTTCAATTACATTTTTCTCAATATTTTTGTAATGTAAAGATATAACATGTATACAAGGTTGAATTCAGAAAAAAATACTCTAAAAAAATATATATCCCATTTAAAAAAATAAAATTTTATGTTATAATTTGAGAACCACTGTTTAAAAAAACCTTTTTTCTTTAAATGAATGCCCCCTTTATCTACAACAACTTTTATTTAAATGATTTTCTTCTATTTCCACTAATAAAGAAAATAATCGGGGTGTCCCGTACCCGAGAAACATCCTGTGTACATGAAAATATTAACAGGCAGCAAAAGAATATTGCCATTCGCCGTTTGCTAATTTATTTCCATTTTTAAAATAAGATACAAAAAGGAGGCTAGTAAAGACACTTTCAGTTCATATTGGGATGTTGGGTATTTTTTTTTTTTTTTGCGGTAATGAAAAATAAAATAAATAAAATCTATACAGCTATGCTATAGCTATATCTATACATTATTTGTATTTAAATAAGAAATAAATAAACAACTGCGATCGCTTTGGAAACATTCATGTAACTTTCCGATCCCTTATAGACAATTTTCCGTGATTAGAAATAGCTCATTTTCTATAAACGATCGCGAAAAATATTTTTAAATTAAGACATACGTGTCTTTCTTCATAGCTTATTTCGAGTAATTTTTTTTATAGTACGTAATATTTTGTTTATCACATACTGTGTGTTAAAGCTTTGGTTGTTTGGTTTGTACTGCAGTTTACATAATAAAACAAAATGAATCTCTTTTACAAATTGTATTCCCAGGTGAACTCTCTTGGTGGCAGTAAATCTTCAGAAGGGTCAGTGTTTCTCATTCTCTATCATTTATCTTAATTCTGTTAAGAAGCGCGGAGCTTCATTTCGGTGTTGCTTTCTAAGTATTGAGCTGTGAGGGTCTACTTAATATTCTAGGTTTTATTAAACAGGAAAAGTACCTAGATCCTAGAAGCCAACTTTGCTAACTTTATTCTTACGGAAAGTTTCTAGTCTTGTACATAAAATCTATAAGAAAATTATTTTGCTCTCTTTTTATTAATTTGTTTTGCACTACCTTTTAATTTTAATATGGTTTCTCAAGTTTCTCAAGTTGAGCTGAGATGTTCAGCCACTTCTTCTATCAAATCACTTGCCCTGCAGTGTTGCCACTTCTTCATAACTTAG
Source organism: Harpalus rubripes (assembly GCA_963082715.1). Lineage (NCBI taxonomy): Eukaryota > Metazoa > Arthropoda > Insecta > Coleoptera > Carabidae > Harpalus > Harpalus rubripes. The sequence continues at coordinate 70,638,580 of OY720450.1, forward strand.
TATTTTCAACATTGCCCACATGAATTGGCAACAGTGTAGAAATTTCCAGTACATGATTATTTGAAGTAAGTACGGGTACAAGGTTGAATTACAATACATATAAGAATATCAATTTTACAAATATTAAATCCATATTTTTTATTTTGCATAAAAATTTACAGAATGGGAGAAAAATGTAAAACAATTTTACAGTTTGCCATGATGTCATTCCGTGACGTCACAAACCCAGCAAGACCTTGGTCAGCCCTAGCAAGAGAGAAAGGTTGATGAACTATGAGATAGAAACAGTTGTGTCAAATGAATTTAGCTATAAAAATATAGCGCGGGAAAATTAAAATTAACCCACATATAACCTGCATTGACTTGCATCCATGTCATATGGGCGGTTACTGATCAACACGAGTGTGATGTTCATTTGTATGTATTTTTAATTAAACAAGTAAGTTTAATCACAGTTTTCTTGTTACACACGTGTAATTAACCTGTAGACGTCAGCAAAAATAATTCGCAGTAAAAGACGAGCATGCGCACAAATACCAATAAATGAAATAACTTCGTTGTCATCGTTAGGGTTATGGCGTCATTTGGCGACCGTTTTGAACATACATATTTTTCAATTAACAGATTTATTTATAAATACTATATAATTATATATAAGTCGACGTTGACTCACCGACCTGCGCAGGCGGTTGTCAAAAATTCAAACTCAATCATGGGTTGTAATTTAAAATTTAAAAATTTATTTATTATATAATTTATCATTATTTTTATTTTATATTAATATAATTTATTGTAAAATTTATGTGCAATACTCATTTCTTCAAAAGACGTTGGCTTGGAAAACCCTATTAATTAATTCATATAATTATACTTTAATGAGAATATAATTCATTAGTCACATGACATGTTTCCCGCCAATCAACATTCAGAATCTCCCTAGTTACATGTTTATCACAGCGATGATAAAAAACAAAGAAATTATCACCTTGTTTATATTCGTTACTAGGGGATTTGTTTTTTTTATTTACAACATTGACAGTTAATTTTGAGTATCAAAATGTGCGGTAATCATTTTTGACATCAACAACGATGAAAATAATAACGCAATTGTAAAATTAACCATGTTGTAAAGCAATATTATATGAAAAGTTAGGTTACCAGTACGCACAATGTGTCAAAAAAAATCATTATATTGTCATACGTAATATAACAAGTGATATGATTATCATCGATGATATTTTCGAGTGAAACCGAGTTGCAGATTTCACGAGTCCGAAGGACGAGTGAAATGTGCTGCTTCGGTTTCACGAGCAATATCTTCGATTATTAATCATATCACGAGCTTATATTTAATGAGAGAATATAATGAATTTTTGTGACACATTGTGAGTGCTGCTAACCTAACTTTTAATATATTGTATTACAACATGGTTAATTTGACAATTGTCTTATTATTTTCATCGTTGTTGATATCAACCCAACGATTATCGCACATTTTTATACTCAAAATTAATTGTCAATGTCAAATAAAGAAAACAAATCCCTTAGTAACGAATATAAATAAGGTGATAATTTCTTTGTTTTTTATCATCGCTGTGATAAATATGTAACTAGGGAGATTCTGAATGTTGATTGGCGGAAAACATGTCACGTGACTCATGAATTATATTCTCTCATTAAATATAAGCTCGTGATATGATTAATAATCGAAGATATTGCTCGTGAAACCGAAGCAGCACATTTAACTCGAGAATATCATCGATGATAATCATATCACTTGTTACATTACGTATGATGATAACAAGAATAACAGAAACTGTCAAACATCAAACCCGTCAGTCTAACGAATAAATAGTAATGGAAAAATAGTAAAACGGAATTATATCGATTTAGCCAGGTATATGCGATAAATAACATACTCCGCACAGTAAGTATCAAATCCCTGGTAAATACACATTCATATTAATAGCAACTAACAAAATTTGAGTTAGTAACAAATTTAAATAAAAATATCATATGTGATGGATAATGTGTAGGCAATGGGCAAATAATATATTAATGTTGTTTACAAACAAAATTTGTTTACTTGAATTATTCATTGTTTGAAATAGAGGATATGCATGACATTATATTTACTTTGGAATTTGATATAATCTTCCCCAATCAAATTTTATAAACTTTGAATATTAAGTAAATTTCAAAGTTTATTCTACTTACAAATAATGCGAAAGTTAAATCGGATTTTGTTTCATAAAACAACTTTCAATTTACTTACCAAAATTTCGTGATATTTATTTATGTATTTATGTAAAATTTACCTTAGTTCAGTTGTTCTCATTGTGTTAATTATCAAGCAAAATATAAAGTTTTGTGTATAATTTAAATAATTTTACGTTTAGTTTCTTTCAATATTAATCTCTATTGAACCAATTTTTAATTTTAGCAACAATTTCTATGAATTGTTAAGCATTAAGTACTTTATTGTCACGTAAAAATCTAATTAAGTAATTTATCACAAAATACTTTTAAACATGTTCCAATACACATTTTCTTATGAATATCTTGATATAATTCTGTACATTTATTTACCTAATGCTAATTCACATTAATATACTAAATTTTTCATTTATTATTAATGATAATTTCTTCTGCGAAATAATTTAAATTATATATAAAATTACTGTTTAAATATGTATTAATTATCATTTCAAAGCTAAATATACAAATATGATGTTTATCATGTAACATTGAGAAATGTTGGGAAATATAAAGATCCGCAATTCAACTTAGGCGAAACGTAAAGAGATGAGTTTTAGTAAAGTCAGCATTAATCGTCTAGAAACTCTCTCGGCGAAGTCTGATTCTTTAGAACGCATTTATGCGGCTCCCAAACGAGGTTGCACTCGCTCATGTAAAAAACAAGTATAGATAAACTCTAAAGATCATTGTTCGTTGTCATAATCGCCAAACAGTATTTGAATGTTTATTCAAATTGTAATTATAATTGTATTTTAACATGTTTAGTTATTTTAATATACTTATCCTTAAATTACATGGTGTTAGTATGAATTAAAATAAATCTTAAATAACAGTGAAAACTAGTGGAGTCAAATGTAGTGACTAAGAGGGTTCCAGACAACAATCATAGCAGTTAGTGATGTTAACTGGCACGATCAGTAAGTATCTTTATTCCAATGTAAAATCGCTCCAAATGGCCACCTTTCTTGCATATACGTGATTAGGGGTGTGTAAACATTTGCCTGTTTACATACCCCCGAAAAGAGGGATTCGAATCATTTGGTACTCTCGATTAAAGGTTATATATCGATTAACATACACGTTATATACAGACAAAGGGCTATTGGTATCGCCATCGATGTTCGATTCGGAAGTTCATAAGTTACAGTTGGCAAAAACTGTAAAAATACAGGTTGTCAATAGAAATTGTGCGATTTGTTGCAAGTTGTATATAAATAAACGCTTAGTCGCCCGCCGAGAGGTATTGACAGTCGGTAGAAAACGCAGTTAATAAAAGTATGTATTCGCTTAACGGGAATCATTCTAAACGTAAACGAATAGTATGATTCGAATTTACGCCTGTTACACCTACTAAGATCTATATTTATTAGTCTATAATTTAATATATTTTTCAAACTATGATAGTTTGTTTCTAAATATTTGTTTTGCCTGGGTATATACCCAGTTCGCTGAGACGAGAAAATGTGGAACTAATGAAAGTTTCAAACCATAAGTTTCATTAAAGTTTCATAAGCTACACTGCGCATGCGGCGCCCAACTCTCTACACTAGATTTGCGCAGATGACAGATAACATGCATGCGCCTGCATGTATCTACGTGCGAGTTATGTTTGGTTAATCTACATGCTGGAACTTGTATATTTTTCGAATATAAAATTCAGGATTCAATACAGTGAATATACAATATATAATACAATATGGTGAAAATTAAAGGTAGAATTTGGCGATATTTCAATTAAATAAATACAAAAGACAAGATACTTTCTATTTTAAATAGTTTAATACTTATTTTTTTACAATTTTTGTATTACATTTTGAATAATAAATTTTTATTTTGTTTTGAAGCTTTTGTTTTTCATATTTATTTTCAAATTAGTTAATTTGAGAACCAAATATTTCAAATTCAACTGACAAATGTTAAGTTTCTTGAAATTTTCATTGAAATTCACAGTGAAGCATGTTGTGAAACTTTCAATAAAATTTTTCAAAAATTTCATCACTAGTCACAGGTCATTTTATTGATCAAAAGAGGATAATTTTTGTAGACGAACTAATATAATAACATATTTCTGAGAGGATTATAGTTTCATTATAGGATGTACGTGTCTTTGAAGTTGGCTTAGTAACATCTGAAGTCAAACGGTGCCGATCAAATTAAACTATAATTGTAATGGAGGCCAAACAAATAATCTTGAGACAAGAACCTACAGTATTTGAACTAATGATTAAATCAGCCTAACTGCATTATATGCTAAGACATACGGATTTTTGTGCCTCCGTTCATACAATGAAAGCAAATATGTAATAAATTATCATTGATAATATAACTAACTTTAATAATTAAAAAAAAGACAAAATAGTATAGGTATTATTCCTCAGAGTTTCTCCTAGGGATCCGCCAATAGTATTGTAACGTAGAGCGCCCACTATCGCCGCCGCCGTCGCCGCAGCGATGAGCGAGTGTCTATTTTTAGAGATGACGCAATAGACGCGAACGGTCGTGCTATGTAAACCGACTTGTTTAGACCTGTTTAATTACTTGGGTGACGTGATCTATTGTACTCGATGTTTTTATCGTTCCGAATATTCTAGAAAACCAAGCTCGAACCTACATAAACATAAACTCTACAGGGAAGACAGCTGGACAGTCTGATATAAACAAGCGCCTTGAAGTGAATAGTTGGTGACATAAACAAGCAGTCGACGAGTAGTGAACATAAATAAATGTGTATAAATGCGAGAGAAAAATCAGCTGACGCCGGGGTTCGAACCCGGGACCTCCAAATCTCTAGTCTGGAGCTCTACCAACTGAGCTACGCCAACCCTAGCGTCAACTGAAACATTATCTCTCTTGTATAGTAAAGTCTAATGTGGCATCGTATCAAAGACTTCTCTTTAAGAGCTATTGACAATGAAAATAATAATAATAATAATAATAATAATAATAATAATAATAATAATAATAATAATAATAATAAATGTAGTTATATAAATAAATAAGATACATATTATTTAAATAAATAATCTTAGTGTTTATGTGTTTTATAATATTCTTAGTCTTTAAATTAGTATTTAATATTTGTTTAACCTTAGTAATAGTTATTTTAATTATCTATTTAATATTATTTTATCGTTTAATAAACTTTATTTTAATTAATAATAATTCTTTGATTTTTATACTTCACCCATATAAATAAAAACGTTACAGTATTTTATAATTGCCTACATGCACTCAAAGTGCTAATGCTAACATTATTCTTCTTAACGAGACCACTCATTTTTTACTAAATACGACTTATTTCTGATTTTGACAAGTTTATGCGGAAAACAAAACCCAACCGATTTGTAAAATTTTTGACACTACTTTCATAGTTATCAAAAGTATGAACTTTGCTACAGACGAGTGTCATAATTCATCATTACACGCGAGTACAATCCTACACTACAACTTTTCATGTATGATTATTAAAAAGGAAGTTACATTTTATGTTTCAATAGATTTTGTGAATTTTGAAACTTGAAATACGACTATTGTTACAATGTCTATTGTCATTTTTAAAACATCACAAAAAGTGTTGCTACGATTCAAATTTGTGATTGGCAGTGAATTAAAAATTAGTCCAAACGTTACAAGTCATTCAAATGTATAAATATCTGTTTTCAATTGAGCAATTGACTATGATAATTTATTAATTTACTACTTTTGAAAATATTGTCGGTAGTAGATATAATAGCATAACTCACCACGTCCAGAAGGGCATTTCAGCATTTTACTTGATTCGAAGGCTTGCCGGTTTCGCCTCATTCTAAAAATTAAAACAATATATTATAATTTCATGTAACTAAAATATACATAAATAGAAAAGAATGGAACACAACTACTTTTAAACTTACATTTAATCTAAAGATTAGAATGGATAAAATAGTATAAATGGTTGAAGTATTTGTGCAGAATGTATACAATGAAGAAAAAAATTCATTATATAATCAGTATAATGTTTACGAATATATAATTCAAAATTAATTCAGCCAATTGCATTTAAGAATTATACTTAGATGGAAATGCGTAAAACAAAGATAAATAATAATAAAAAAACATTTTATTCACAATCGGTTAATAATATGACGATTTCTGACATTTAAAAAGTTGGGAAGTTAGTTATTGTTAACCTCATATTCCAAGAGGTTGGAAAGTATAACGTGAAGATAGCTGGGGTTGGAAAGTTGACACTTTCCAACCTCAGCTATACTCACGCTATACTTTCCAACCTCGAGGCGGGAAATAGCTGCCCCCCATTTTGAGAGATCAATGCGTATCAATGATGGGTATTTACATATAAACAAAGCATCTTTACAATTTATATGAAAAAAATATGGAATAAACTTGTAAATAATACAAGTAATGAATGAAATCAGTATTTAAGGTTAGAAATCAAAGTGACAGTTCTTATGACAAATGAACAATCTCAGACTATTCGTTTATATATGTTAGGTTATTATTATTTAAATATCAAATATTAATTTTTTATTACAGATTGTGAATAAAATAGTATACAAACCTCGGTGAAAAGTTTCATTGTCTCGGGCTATAGTTAACCTCGGCGCTTCGCGCCTTGGTTAACTATCTTCGCCCTCGACAATGAAACACTTTCCACCTCGGTTAGTAATATACTATAACGCTTCTTCTGATTTCTTTTTTGAGCGAGTAGAAGATGAATAAAGAATTATAAAGGAAAGAACTAAGAGCCAACGAAGCAAATTTAAAATCGGTATATAAAAGATATTTTTCAAGAAACGCGAAGCTATTTTTTCAATGAATTTTGGGATAATGTTGTATTGGAAACTCGTAATTTAGATTTGGACCCTCCTACAATCCCAAGAGTACGGAAAACCTTATACAGACTTGGTACTGGAAGTGCGGCCCAAGTATTTAACAGCAAAAGGAGTTGTTAGTATTCCGAAATAATACGTTTCCTGGCAACATAATATATTCGATAATACCTGAATACACGCGTAATATAACGGGTGTCTACTTGAAATCCGTAATATAGGGAATACAATGTTAATTTTTTCATTTTCCTTGTAGTTCGTTACCTATTATCCTTAGACAAAAATGTTTCACATAAAGGGTGAAGATAATAAATTCTACACCTAATTCACTGATAATGTTTTATTTTGCACGTTTCGTAACCTGTAAAACTGAATATGAAATTTTATAAATATTGCTCATTTCAATTTCACAAATACAGCCTAAAAAACTAATAATCATTTGAGTTCTGTGCGTTAGGTTACCGTTAGACTAAAGTATGTTTGAAAAGTAAAGGCGAAGAAGTTATAATTTTTACAAATACAGCGTTTAGAATAGACACCGAAAGCGACGTCAAAATCGAGCGGGCATTACAAAAGTTGAAAGTAGGCTTCCGGTTTCTTAACAGTATTTTGAAAGAGTAGTGAGCGAACAGTACTAGCGCCAAATTTAAAGTAAGTAGTAAAGTAAGGATATTCTATCTCTATCCCATCAGTAGAGAGCAAACTTGCATATGATTTAAAATATGACCCCTAGGCCGTCACAAAACATATGGCCTAGATGGCGTTATTCATTTGTCAATTTAATTTAAAGAATACTAGTAAATTATTATTTATATTACAAAAATGATAATTAATAATAATAATAATAATAATAATAATAATAATAATAATAATAATAATAATAATAATAATAATAATAATAATAATAATAATAATAGTTCAATTAGTTACGCTGTATAACATTGGTTCTTTGCGTTGCTAAGTTGTGTTTCGCGAAACACAACTAGTGGTGTTCCAGTCGCAAACAAATGGATCTTATGTAATCATATCGTCCATGGATATATACATATACTCGTATGTATATATATATATATATATATATATATATATATATATATATATATATATATATATATATATATGAACAAGTAATATTTTTGAGATTTCGTAAAAATATAGCTGGTTGATCCGTTGTATAGTCTTAACATATACAACTCGAGCTTCGAAAATCATCTGAATATACAGTTTGCGGACTCAATGTGTTACCTGAAAATACACTTCGTGCTCTCAACTGTATATTCGATTATTTTCGAACCTCTTGTTGTATAACTATTGAATATACACATACTAACTGGCTTATTCTGTAAGAATGTCGTTATACCATAACGCATCGTTATGATGAAAAAGTTGTTAAATAACGATAATTTTCAAAAAGCGTATTCTGTAAAACCATTGTCGCTATATTGAAATCGTATTGTCGTTATTATAAGTAGTTCGTGAACGATAAGGATTCACTTGTCGTTATTCAGTACGTTAATGTCAAATGTTACCAAATGGAAGGGTTAATTAATTTATTATTTATATTTGTGCAGGAGGAAATGAAAAATAGATCACAAAACTTTTATTCATACATCTAATATATATAATTAATAAGCATAATTACATTTTAGAAGAAATGTTTGTGGTCGTAAAAGAGTTTTATGGGATAATATTAATCCATTTGATAATCGTTTTTTACAATTATTCTTTACTCAATAAAGAAATAATTAAAATAATAATGTTGATTTTTTTTGCAAAATGACATTACAATGACAATTTAATTTTCAATAATAGCTACTAACTTTTCTAAAAAAATCGGCTAAAGTAGTTGTGACAAACGGTATGAGGACGTTTATAACGATATTACTTAGTGAATACGAATTTTACAAAATGTCGTTCAGGATCACATCGTTACATTTATAAATAACGATTGTTATATAACTATATTTTTACAGAATAAGCCTGTAAGCCTAACCATGACAAAAGAATTGTTTACTTGATTTGTTTATTTTACAATCAAATGTCAAAATGTTCAAAATTGAATCATTATGGTGAATGTTAAATAGTTAAATTTGTTTCATTTGTGAAATAGTCAATGCGTATACCACACGAGCATCAAAAATAATAGAATATACTATTACTTCCTGGATCGACATATTGCCGCAAAACGTCTCATCAATCGGCAGTATTTTCGATTATTTTCGAAGCTCTTGTGATAAATAATAACTGAGTATAATCTGTCGAATGACATTTATAATTGGTGTTAACAACTAAATAAAACTTTGTAAATGTTATTTGTTGTGTTAAAAAGATAATAAATGAATGCTGCTACATATTTGGTGTAGCATAACCACAAACCGTGTGATATATTCCTACATGTGGGTGGTTTACATATGCGACTGTTAATTGAATATATGCGTATTATACCGCAATGCACATTATTTTTTTATATAAAGATAAACATTTCACAAAAATATGGGACGAAAAATAATTATTTAAAAGGAAACAAAATTTTAAAATAATACATTTGTTTTTACAGTTAAAATTGTATCCATAAATATTTCGCGTTGCATGCCTATGGGTACCTACGAAATACAGTGAAATTATCTGCAAGTAATATTATATCAGACGGCCCCTAAATGATCTTGAATAGTTATCTTTCGTGAATAATACTATACTTAGTTGTATATAGTTTTTTTTTACCTCTCGCTACCCTTGGTAAGGGAGGTATAGGGATCGTGCTAAAAATCGCATATCGAGATTTTGGTTGTGTGTGCGTGTGTGTGTGTGTGTGTGTGTGTGTGTGTGTGTGTGTGTGTGTGT
>OY720450.1:70648708-70888708 GCA_963082715.1 Harpalus rubripes
GTGTGTGTGTGTGTGTGTGTGTGTGTGTGTGTGTGTGTGTGTATGTGTGTGTGTATGTGTATGTATGTGTGTGTGTGTGTGTGTGTGTGTGTGTGTGCGTGTGCGTGCGTGCGTGTGTGTGTGTGTGTGAGAACGTGCGTGCGTGTGTGTGTGTGTGTGTGTGTGTGTGTGTGGGTGTGTGGATCTTCCCCCCTAACTCAAATACTATTAGTCAGAAAATTTTGAAACCTTGTATTTCGAACTTTTTCAGAAATTATTATTATTCATTTTTAATTCGTACTTTCCAGCGTCGAATTTTTACAAAAATTGGTACAATTCATGTTGAATGGTAGTAGATAATATTATACATAATACATCATATATTAACTTTTTCTGAAATGGAAAGAGCCCATTAGATTTTGGTGAAAATCGGATAACCGGAAGTGGTACTTTACTAGAAGCTCAAAATAGTTTTTCTTCGAAAAATACCTTTAAATGTTATTTTTTATTATTATTAAATTTTCTATAGATTTGCGTTAATACTTTTTCTATATATTTTATGGATAAATTTATAAAATTATCTATAATTTAAATCCCAGAACCCACGCTTTAAACAAACAAAACGCAGTTATTCAAATGTATGTAACTGACAGATAAATGTCACTATCAAAGAACTAATCATTTCAAAATAATATTAGTAACGTTTTAAAAAGAAAAAAGTAAATAGAACAACAGAGAAAAAATTCAATACAGCTTCCAGCATAAGTAAATATGTAGGTATGTATTTAGATTAATAAAAATTAACGATTCACAAAAATATTTAAACTAATCCTCATTTTTGGATTAGGGATTCTATTCTATCCCGGTATTTAAAATAAATCTTCATTTTATTATATCTCTGGTGTCCAATGGTTAGAGCAACGCCTCATGTCATGAGTGCCCTCGGGGCTCTGGGTTCGAATCCCACTAAGGCATGGATGTGTGTGAATGTGAACCCATTTTGTAATTGAGATTTAATCCTGTTAAGGGGTTTAGAAAAAATGTAGTTACTTGGATTAGATTAGATTATATTTTAAATTTTAAGAAATAGACTGTCAAAATTAGAGTAGAATTCGCTAATTCAAAAATAACAATTAACTTAATCTTTTTTGACTCGGGCTGCAAATGGCGGGAGGTATTGTGTTGGCCACACCAGATTTTTAAATCTTGATTTGACTGGTTTGCAAAATAGTTACCTATTTTGTAGACGGTCACCATTAGTAACGGTTTGCAAAGAGCTGTGGTCTGTACTTATTATCACGGCCGCTCCGTGGGTATAAGGCGCCTTTGTGCAAAGTCATATTTTAGCGCCCCCCAATGATGTAAAATTTGCAAATTACCACACGCTTTAATGTTTAAACTATACTTTGCATTCTTCAAAAATGCTAGATTTAATATATTGATGAAATTGTCTTAGATTCATTCTTGTAATCAACAGGTTATAATCAAAATCATTTGTTGTAATCAACAATTTTACAGTTACTTTGCAATATAATAATGAGAGAAAATTATCTGCTGAGCAGGATATTTCTTTTACTTTTTAATTTTTAATAAAAAATAAGACAAATTTAATATCAATGGAAAATGAAAATAAAATTATTTCACGAAAATTTCAGAATTGTATGTCAATCATAAAGCATTTGATTCTTTGCAAAATGTTAGTAGGTGTTTAAATATTGGATTCATTGTGAGATTCATTCTTGTAATCAATATTATTGAACTATAATCAACATTTTCACAGTTATTATTTCAATATAATAATGGTAGAAAAATAACGAACCGATTGGTACGATAATTATTTTACTTATAACTGCAGTTCTAATGCAAACAAATTAAAAAATATATCGTTCACTTCTATCATGTTAATTTGTACAGTTCTATAGTAATTTTGTCTTTACGAATAAGAGCATTTTATAAAAATTTACTATTATTTACTTTACTGTCTTGAAACGGCGCCCCTCAAAGTCAGGCGCCTTTGTGCGGAGCACAACCTGCCCACCCGCACTGAGCGGCCCTGGCACTTATTCACTTTCTGTAACCAAAAGGCGTTCCAGGTTTACAGTTCTGCTTCCGGAATATGGCAAGGTTTATGTTCTAAGGATTTTTTCGAACATGAGAGCCTAGTAATATAGATACTTCAACTTTTTTACGTCTAAATTGTCTCAATTGTTCGCTCTACCATTTAACCTATTCCCCCATCGAGTTGCGCATTTGTTCCATTTGCTCAATGACATTTTCCTCTCAGGAAACGTTTGACAAGTCCATAATCCCGAACGCCAACCGGGTTCGAGTTATCGCCACGCATTTGTAGCGAAACAAAATACATTCTTCATTCTTCGTGAAACAAAACCCGGCCTGACAAACGACGCGTTTGACGCGAATGTATCACGTACTAGACATTCGTTGCCCTGGCAGCGTCGCGAGGGTGTGAAAAACGCCGCCGAAATGAAATTGTGGGCTGCATTCACGCGGAAGAATCGGAAACTGGTGGATAAGACAAGTAGGTAGATGGTAGTTCCGTTAAACGTGGGAGGATGCGAGAAATAAGATAGAGATTTTCAGATCAAAATAGCTAGCGATGTGGACATGCTTGAATGCTTAAGAAAATACTTTGTTGGGATATTGAAAAATGCTAGACAAGAATTAGTTCTTGTGTAAAATTACAAGAGTGCTACAATAAGAAACAATAAATTAAACACTGTACAGCGTACAGAGAGTGCAAAGATGGTTACTTTTTTATGTCACTGATGAATAGAAGTCACAAAACAGGGCCGGATTGGGAAGATTCAGCAGCCCGGAAAAATTCTAGCATGATCGGCCTCATCTCATTTTTTTTAATAATTATATTGCCACAATGTAACAAATTAGTTTTGGTGTTGGATAATACGAATTTTTTGCCTACAGTTATATATAGTTATAAAGAAGTTGAAATATAAAAAAAACGTTCCTAATAATAGTATTTAAAATATAGAATATTCTGTAGTTAAGAAAATAACATTAGATCCGTTTAAAAGTTGTAGACAATATTAAATTATTAATAAATGGAGAGTGAGGAAAATTCTGAAGTAAAAAAAAAAATATCTGATCAAACTTAATCTTGAAAACAAAGAAAATAAAGCATGGAAATATTCTACCCGCAGATAATGGAAGTGTTACAGTAATATTGGATACCAATTTATATGATCAAGAGCTTTTGAATCAAGAAAATTATAAGAAATTTGGAAAACATTAAGAAATATAAAGAATTATATTCCGTTTAGAACAAGAACAGATTTCACTCCATATTTTAGCAAGCTTCCATACATACGGGGTGCTTCCCAAAATCCATAAGAAAGATTTAAGCATCTCAGAAACCCGTCAAAAGTTCTATAAATTCTCCTATTTACAAACTATCACAATTTCTATTACCAATCATTCAGCCACTTAAAAAAAAAGAATTCCATATGTAAAGAATTCAGAACTTTTGAGCTAAATACAATTAATCATCAAAACGAGGTTTGAAAAAATATCAAGATAGAACCGACTTGCCTCTTGATGGTATTATGGAACTTTTGCAGTGCTGCCTACATAACTCATATTTCCAAGAAAAAGATAGATATTTTGTACAAGAAGATGGAAGAAAAAGTCTCACGGAGTTCCTCCGTTCTTGGATGTTTTAAAAGAGAAAACGAACCATGGACTAATAAATAACATCAGTCTACCCAACCGTAAACCAACACATCAACACCAGACAATACCTTAATTATAATTCCAATCATTCAAAATCTACAAAGTAGGAAATTATCAAAACATCATATATTCGAGCTCGGACTATATCTGCAACACCGAAAGAAATTTTGTCAAGAATTAGAAAATACTGAAAATAGTCTAAATAAGAACTGTTACCCGGTGAAGTTAATTAGATGATGTTTTAGTTTGTAATCACCGAGCGGGGGCCTCATCCGGCCAATCCGACCCTGCGCAAAAATATAGTCCTTTCACGAAAGTATAGTACAGCAAAATAACTAACTAATAAAATACATTTTTTGAATAATCATGTAGATATCAGGTATCTATATTACACCACCATTATTCTTATATTCTATGTCAATGTCGTTAAACTTTATTTTGTGACATAAACGACTAGTTTCTATTTATAGTTCGCATTGGTTATTGATTATTTGTTTACTTGATACATGAAAATAGAGTTCATTAACAAATAATCAGCCCTTAATTACTGCGTCGACAGCTCTTTATTTTTACAACTCAAAAAAATGTCCTAATTTACTTTCGACTGTTTTATGCATGACTATATTCCTGGAACTGTAGTATAATCACGGTTACTATTTACTTATTTTTGTATCGTTTTCGTGGATCTATAAAAAAATTAGGACAATAAATATGTTTTATTTTGTTCAGTACTGAATATTATCCAGTTAATGTTGAATAGATTAACAATTAAACTAGAAATGGAAACACTCGAAAATAATTAATATCTTTAAATTTATGAGATTTGTGTTGATGGACATGTTGACATATTGTTTACAATATCATGAAGCAACAGCTTTCTGAATACATTTACATCCCTTAAAACTTGGATTATGGTTTTGCATGAGAATTAGTAACATGTAAGATAATAGACAATGTTTGGTAAAACACAAATAGTTATCATTATTATTAGTTCCGCTATACAAGGTAATGGAATCGTGCTAAAAAGCGTATATTAACATTGTAGTATATAAGCACATTTAAACGTTTAACCTTCTAGAGGTCGACGGTACTTTAAAGTTCATTTTATATTTTATTTTAGTAAATCCTGATTAAAAAAATCTAGTGTGGCTAACACAATACCTCCCGCCATTTACAGCCCGAGTCACAAAAAAGAATAAGTTAATCCTTATTTTTGGATTAGCAAATTTTACTCTAACTTTGACAGTTTATTTCTTAAAATATAGTCTAATCTAATCCAAGTAACTACCTTTTCTTTAAATCCTTCAACAGGATTAAATCCCAATTAGAGAGTGGGTTCACATTCACACACATCCATGCCTTAGTGGGATTCGAACCCAGAGCCCCGAGGGCACTCATGACATGAGGCGTTGCTCTAACCATTGAGCTATAATACAAAGGAAGATTAAATTTAAAATACCGGAATAGAATAGAATTCACTAATTCAAAAATGAAGATTAGCTTAAACTTTTTTGTGAATCGTTAATTTTTAATAATCTGAATACATACCTACATGTGTACTTATGCTGGAAACTGTATTGAATTTCTTTTCTATTGTTCTATTTACTTTTTTTCTTTTTAAAACGTTACTAATATTATTTTGAAATGATTAGTTCTTTGATAGTGACATTTATCTGTTAGTTACATACATTTGAATAACTGCGTTTTGTTTGTTTAAAGCGTAGGATCTGGGATTTAAATTATAGATAATTTTATAAATTTATTCATCAAATGTATAGAAAAAGTATTAATGCAAATCTATAGAACATTTAATAATCGTTAATTGTTATAATAAAACTTTAATCTCGAAAAAATATCATTTAAAGGTATTTTTCGAAGAAAAACTATTTTGAGCTTCTAGTAAATTGTTATTTCCGGTTATCCGATTTTCACCAAAATTTAATGGGCTCTTTCCATTACAGAAAAAGTTCGAAATACAAGGTTTCAAAATTTTCTGAATGATAGTATTTGAGTTAGAGTAAAGGATCCACCCATACACACACGCACACGCACACGCACACGCACACGCACACGCACACGCACACGCACACGCACACGCACACGCACACGCACACGCACACGCACACGCACACGCACACGCACACGCACACGCACACGCACACGCTCGGGCTCACGCTCACGCGCACGCGCACACGCACACGCACACGCACACGCACACGCACACGCACACGCACACGCACACGCACACGCACACGCACACGCACACGCACACGCACACGCACACGCACACGCACACGCACACGCACACGCACACGCACACGCACACGCACACGCACACGCACACGCACACGCACACGCACACGCACACGCACACGCTCGGGCTCACGCTCACGCGCACGCGCACACGCACACGCACACGCACACGCACACGCACATGCACACGCACACGCACACGCACACGCACACGCACACGCACACGCACACGCACACGCACACGCACACGCACACGCACACGCACACGCACACGCACACGCACACGTACACGCACACGCACACGCACACGCACACGCACACGCACACGCACACGCACACGCACACGCACACGCACACGCACACGCACACGACAAAGGTAATGGCAGTAATTTAACAATATTTTTGAGTAATTTATTGTATGGCTCTATTGCACTGATCATCATTAGGTAATAATATCAATGGCTGGTAGATAATGTGTTTGCCACACCAAATTTGTAATTTATATTTCCACATAACGATAAAATATTTACATAGTTTTTCGATAAATATTATAATATAAGGGAATAATAGTAGTAATAATTCAAAAAGTTTATTCAAGCATAAAATCCATATGTATGAGCGATTTGGGAAATTTAAATCATATTTGATATCTTAGCAGCATCGCAGACTTTATTATGAAGTGATGAATTGTTGTATAGGCTTGCTGTAATAACAAAATATCGGACGCCATCGATCGAATATATTTTCATTTTCAAATCAACATTCAAAGCAGAGATTCCAAACCCATGAATATCAATCAAGCATAAGAATTTTTAAAAACGGTACTAAGTATTTAAACCGTACGACACATGAGGCAAAATAATTTAATACTTGTACGTATTTGTAAATTTACTCCCATTGCTTTATTCATAAAATTAGTTTCATCTTTAAATATTGAAAGAAGCTTTTAGCACTCATAAATAAAACAATATTTGGGTACAATTCTGTAAAATTTTATTAGACAAATTACGTTTCCACATCTAAGTGCTGCCTTTATTAGGTAATAACAACAATAGTATAAATATACAAATTATGTAGTGGCCTCGCCCTCATTTCATAACAATAGAAACTATTTCATCAGCCTATTTTAGCAAACTCAACAACTTTGGGTGAAAAACATGTTTTTCACCAAAAGGTACGTTACACTGATAATATTTGTAAAATAAAGGTATGTTAGAATTAAGGCATTCCTGTTGTATTCCTGCTGTATCGCTGTTGCGACTAGTTAGTACAAGTAGTATTGTATAACTTTGTATAAGTTAAATAAAACTTTTTAAAAACATATTTTCGACCACCGAAAATATAATTTACATATATGTAGACAAGACTACATGTTTACAAAATTCTGGTAACATGGATTAAAGGTCTTTCAACAAAAACACAAATGGCCAGTGCCGACTTAAGACATTTTGCCGCCCGGGGCTAACTTTCAAAAACCGCCATTCTCAACAAAGAAAAAATCGTTTCTCCAACATCAAACTGCCAAGAGCCAGGGGAAAAAAGATAAATGTTACAAATTTTATTTTTTCATTACGCGAATTTTAAAGTTTGAAACCCCATCTAATATTTTTGGAATGACAAAGTGTATTAATCTTATTTCGAAACTCAGATTGGTCATTTGTTAAAATTATTATACCCACAGATGGGTCAAGTTTCAACTTATGTGGGACCCAACAAAATGTTTACCTTATTTTTGCCGGTTTACAGTTTTCGATTCAGTCCTGGTTTAATTAAAGTTCTCGTGAAATAGACCATAGGTAGAAATTATGAAAATCCATGAACTCCCATATTTTTGAAATTCAATGACAAGTTATTTTCGAATTGGTCCTGAAACGTTGGTTAATAGAACATTTCAAATGTTCACAGGAAAAATCTTCACCAGTTTCAACTTTGCAGTCGGAAGTTTTTCGCTACATCAGTCACTCGTCCAAACTTTTTGCGTCGTTTGGTGGTTTTATTAATTGTGTAATTCAGGGGTTAACTTTTAGCGACTGGTTAAAAATTGTATCCAATTGTTTGTTATATTATATCAATATAGATACGTAATTGGTTAAATTTTTAAACAGTTGCTAAAAATTAACTGCTGAGTTTCGGAATCTCATCAGATAGCTAATGACGCCGCTTTTAGCTTAACAAATTTCTGTTCAGTATTCGTACTGAACAGAAATCGGCTGAACAAGTTATAATTTGCGCACATCGCTGTCGAACATTCATCTTTTTATACCCCGACACTTTGACCGTCATCCTTTTTAGATCTTCTCTTACAATTTCTGAGGCCTGTATCTTAGGATTGTTACCGTTTCATTACCTCCTATACACATACCATTTAAAAGCGCCCACCTTCAATCTGTAAGTACCAATCATCTCATTTTGCTAGAAAATGGACATTCATCCTTTTTCTCCTGACTCTTAAATTGGTTTAATTAATTTTTTTATTTAAAAAAAATTAAAATCGTGCTGGCATTGACAGAACATTATGAACGGGCAACAGATAACCACGACTTATTAAGCTCAAAGCCTGTATAAATTAAGATTATTTGGAGATTTATTGATTTCGATTGTTTCTCTAATTAGTCTTTTCGTCCCATGATTTCAATTGTCATATCCATGTAAATCTTGAATAGCATGTCAAGCAACTACAGATTTATCAGAATGATTTAATCTAATATGCTGTTTGTGTTCCTACAGTTCTACCAAATAAAACAGTTCTACCAATTTGGCCAATAATACTTTACCACATTGACACGGAATTTTATAAATGCCAGAACAGAGGAACTATATCTTTAACATTGCCAGTATCATTTTTAGCTTTACATATCATCCACTGTTCATTTCGTTTTCATTCAAAAAACTTATATAATATTTTTTGGCACCTAGATCTGTTTGAATTTAAAAGCATAAATTTTTCTAAAACCACATTCATATATGTTTTCAAATTCATCAATTTTCGCGATCTAATTTAAAATGCGCTGGAACCGCTGGAACTGAACTTCTCTTATTAAATAAGTATTTTAAATATTTAATGCTAGGTCTCTTCCAAATTTCTACGTGTTTTCAGAATATCAACTTTTCTCTTCAATATTTAGTATGTTTTCCAATACATATTTGATTTAGGAACCTTGTCCATATTTTCGTTCGTAAAAAGAAAATAACTTGTTTTTGAATTATTTTAATTAAATATTTGTCGTTGTTTTCGAGTTACCTTTTATTTTATCTTGTAATTTATCTCACCCACTTTTACCTTGATACATCACGATCGAGAAGGGATCAAGGATCACACCAAGCGTTGTGTTTCAAGGTGAAGGCGGCAATAAAATAGATGAGAACCTTCGGTTGTCCATCACTGCTTTAGAGCTGCTGAAATTTCATTAGCCAACATTTTCTGTGGATTTTAGATCAGAATTCCAGTAATACCATGGAGGTAGGAATAAATATGGAGGGAGTGAAGCATCTTCCCCCTCTACAAGGTGTAGATATGAGCGTAACTTTAATTGAAGTTATAAGGTTGTTGTTGTTAACCCTGTTTTCTTGCAATAATATTAAATTTTTCATTTAACATAGGTAATTATTTGAACAATGGTGTTTTTTGTGTTGTGGGGTGCTCCAATATGTCAGGGGCAAAAATAGTACTGGAGATAGAAAAAGAAATGAAAATTGGAAGAAAAATTTCATTATAACGGTATAAGGAAAGTATTTATGATAATAAAAATGTATCATGATTTAAATTTTTAACAATTTATATTTTTTAACTTGTCATTATCTTGTGTATTATGAAATAAGAAATAATTAAAAAATCTAATTCATTGAATGTATTAAAACAATTTTAATATCTTACAAATCTAGCCTCTTCCTAGCCTAGATCTATTGATTTAAATAAATAATGTAAAAGATAACCGCATCGATCTTGCTATATTCTAATTTCTTCTAAGCACATATTTGCTGAAAAATATGTATGTTCAACAATATTACTAGAAATTAAACATTTCAATTTGAAATATTTAATTTAATATTTGCCGCGCGAATCCCCACATCAATGTGTATTAGAAGGAGGAGCTACAGTACCTACGTCCGCCCCCCAGGTCTTCATTCCCCTTGCCCATAGTTCAAGTTTAGGCTCTCTCCATATTTATTCTTACCTCCATGAGTAATATATTTTACAATTTTTTTGTGTTTGTGTTTATTTTTCAAGTTGTGTTAATGTTTAATAATTTAAAAATATATGGATACATTATTTTTACATTAATTTTAATGTAAAATCAACATTCTTTTTGTTAATTGAGTAATTTATTCATTAATACTTTTTAAAAATTTAAATGTTGTGTAAGGGAACCATGTTGATAATGTGCATTAATAAATATAAGGCCTTCAATTTCCATTATTTATTTACTTTTATCTTGAACGTTTCGAGCAGAATCCGCTCATCTTCAGCAACTATACAATTAATGTTGAAAAACAACTGCTGTTGTTTATGGGCCGTGTTAGCGGCATGTTGTACTGCTGAATTGGGGGCCCATGCTCCATCTGACTACGATGATTACATTTAACATGTAATTTTACAACTTCTGTATATGTACAACAATGTAATTCTGCTTCAACGTGTATTTGTATGTACTTGTATTTTTCAACATTAATTGTCTTTTTCAACATTAATTGTATAGTTGCTGAAACGTTCAAAATAAAAGTAAATAAATAAATAGTGGAATTTGAAGGCCTTATATTTATGAATGCTTTTTAAAAAATATGAAAACAATTGATTATTAAATTGATGTACTGACAAAAATGACGTTATCTAAAGAAATAGGAAAAAAATTAAGATAAGAATATTGGTGACAAAACATCGTTGGGTGAGATAAAATGAAGTACACAAAAAGCTGTCTAGAAGTAGGTTACGTGAGTAAATTCAAATGGAACTCTCATCATCGAAATATCGATATTTTTGTAGCCTGATACTAGTAACACATATTGAAAACTGTATATAAGATATAATGCGTCCTATTTTCGAATGCCTGACCCTGATTTCTATACAGAAGTGTCATATACGAAAGTCTTCGTAGTTATTTTGTAATAGTGTAGTATGTATTAAATTCGGGAAAGGTTATTTTACTGTTTGAGATAGACAATTAATTTGATGTGTCTCCAGTTTAGTGTGCATCATTATTGTTAATTGAAGAAAGGATACTAATTGAAGCAGACTGTTTTATAAAATTTGTTTATTTAAATTTCTTTCTTCAAAAACTGTGTGCGAAGTTGCACCGCTATCAGCTATAATATCCCGAGGACATTGATAATTACGAAATAATTTTATGACAGTGACCGAAAGCGCGTTGCGACGCCGAAGGCGGAGGGGTGTTACCTAAAAGCAACGTGCTTGAGGAAGTTGTGATAAAATTATAAGTATTTATCAATGATCGAGGGATATTCGGTGAGTTTTTTTTTGCAATTTTAATTAAATTTATGATGAATTTGTATTCAGCAGAATTTTTATAATTATAAAATCACCCAATAGATCTCATTAGTAGCTATGAACATGTGCAGCGTGAAGAGTATAACGATAATAAGATTGACATTGACACAACAAGAAGACAAGGTACGTTCAGTTTTATATTTGCTGGTATCGCAAAAGTTCATAAAAGTTTTCTATACGTACTTTTTACTTACAACGGTATTTTTGGGGGTATTTTCTTCAATAATTATATTAATTGAATCATTATTTGCACTGCTATACCGTGAAAACGACATTTTCGAATTAAAACAATTACAGCCGTATGCATAAGTGCAAGCTTAAAATGGTTTTAGGAGCATTTTACCTAGTGGCCAGTAACATCATATGAAATGCTATTAGAGGGATGGTATGCATAGTTGTACTTTTACTGGTCACTACTAAATAGCCAACTTGCATTATATTTAACCTGGCAGCATTGTAAAATTTGGTTGTTTATTAAGCTGACAGCTGTCAGTTCTATATGTTTTGAGGTAGAATATCATTTCGTATATTATTATAGCGTTCTTGTTATTAGATTTTAATTTTTAGTTGATTAGACCAGTTATATTAGGTTATATAAATTAAAAAATAGTGGTTATAAGTGGATATACAGTTATCAAGTGCTGTCATCACATATATCAGGGAGTACGTTTATAATGAATTGTTACATTTTAATTTGAATAGTTAGGCATTTTATATATAGAACTAAACAAAGTAAAATGGAAGAGGGCTTGTTGAATATACACGAGGAGGTGAAAGAAATAGAAGCAATACAAGAATTTATTCGAATCAATGACAAATTGTACCCTTGCCGTAAGGTTTACTAAAATCTAATAATGGTGAAATAAGTGGCAGATAATAGTTACCAATCCCATATTCAAGATACCTATTAACACTCTTATTGAATCCAATCACATGCAGAACGGCGTTACAATCGAGCGCACATCCGAACGAGGAATGTTGTGGGAAGACTGTCTGGATTAATGAAAAATAAATTTTGATGCTTTTTTAATGGACTACAACTTCATATAGAAAAGGCAATAATTGCAGTGGCTGTTTTGCATAACATTTGTGTTAATGAAAAAAATCGAAGAGCCTGATGAAGAATTCGCAGATGATGAAGATAAAGAAGGCGATGGCAACATTCCTGAGAGGCATCCTAAATCGAAGAGCCTGATGAAGAATTCGCAGATGATGAAGATAAAGAAGACGATGGCAACATTCCTGAGAGGCATCCTTTGAAGGCAATATATTGAAAAACAAATATAATGCAAAAAACTAAAGTGTTAACAAATTACTTATAGTTACATGTAGAACAAAGCTAAAGATAAACAAAATGTGAACTAAAATGCGAATGAATTATTCCTTTACATGTACAAATTCATTGATAAATACTAAATAAATTTAAATATTGAAACTATTTACAACTCTTCCCGTTTTTCCCTTAAAGCTGCAATTCTTGCTTCTTGATATTGTTTCTCATAATTTATTTTTAATTGATGCATCTCTCCGGCATACATGAACACCACTACAACTACTTTTTTATAACTACTAAAACCGTTGTTTAGAGGTTTACCTTAAAAGTGTCTTAAACATGCGTCAGTTGGTTATTAACACTTACTTGCCAACTAACAATTTAAATCCTTCTAAATGTCACTATACATAAAGTTTTGCTTAGTGACATTTTAAAATGTTTTTAAAATGATCTTAGTGACCACTAACAAATTTATGCATACGGCTGTTAATCTTTAATTATCTTGCAAAAACTGTTTGTTACTTAGCAACTTAGTGACATAAGTGTTAATTGTCTTAGAATAATTATCAGTATAAGTTTGTTTTGATTGGTTACTTCGCATATGTGATCATAAATACAGGCAATCAATTGGATAATTTGTTAACCAAAAAATTATATATATATATATATATATATATATATATATATATATATATATATCCGGATTAATACAGCTACTGCCATCTCACCGCTCCCAAACGCTAGCCTTCTCTATCCTCAGCATCTTCTATTTCAAGTCCTCTGGTTGACATAGCTTCCCTCGTTCTTTTATTCCACGATAATCTTGGTCTTCCTACCTTTCTTCTAACAGGTGGTTTCCAGTTAAATAGTCTTTTTGGCCTTCTGTTCTCGTCCATGCGCAACAAATGTCCGAACCATTTTAAGCTTCGTATTTCAATTCGGTGTAAAATGGTCTGTTCCGCCTGCATCCTGGTTCGAATTGTGTCGTTTCTGACTCTTTCTAATCTAGAAACTCTGGCCGATTTTCTTAAGTAATCCATTTCTAAAGCCTGCAGTTTATTTTGGTAGTCTTTATGAATTACCTATATGTCACTGCCGTAACATGTTATAGATTCTACTAAGGTTTTGCCTATTCTTTTCTTATTGTGTTGGTTAATGTCCTTACTCCACCATATAGAGTTTAA
The DNA here is from genome assembly GCA_963082715.1 of Harpalus rubripes. Lineage (NCBI taxonomy): Eukaryota > Metazoa > Arthropoda > Insecta > Coleoptera > Carabidae > Harpalus > Harpalus rubripes. The sequence continues at coordinate 70,662,609 of OY720450.1, forward strand.
GCAACCTATTGCTCGTTTTCCTTTACTTAATTTTTCTCTTATTTCTTCAGAATCTATGCCGTTTTTTGTGATGATTACTCCTAAATATTTAAATCTGTCGACTTGTTTTATTTGAATATTGTCTTCTATTATGATTTCAAAATTTAATTCGGTATTAGTTGCAAGATATTCTGTTTTACCGAAATTTATTTTCATTCCCCAATTCTTATATGCGTCATAGACTTTTCTCAGCATAAATTCTAGGTCATATGAGTCCTGGGCTATGATAACTTGGTCGTCTGTAAAATTTAAAGAGTAAAGTATATTGTTATTGATTGGGATACCAATTCCACTACAGCTTTTTTTCCATTTCATTAAAGCTGTTTCTAGATATATGTTGAATAACACTGGTGATAAACTACAACCCTGGCGGAGTCCTTTTGTTACTGAAAATGGATCAGATAATCCTCCATGATGTTTTATTTGGGCCTCATTATTATTATAGTATTCTTTTAGGATTTCGATTAATTTGTTATCTATTTTCAAGTTATAAAGTCACTATAATGTTTAAATTCTAAATTTAATTTAGGGAACCGCGTTCGATCCCGACCGACGTCAAATATTTCGAATTTTAAATGGCACAAAATTGACCCCTGTGGTTCACTCTCCAAGCCAGCAATGAGTGCCCGTGAGGTGACGCCTGGTAAACGCCCGCACGGTACAAATATGTCATCATCATTACCGATATCTGCGAACAAAGCAGATTGGCATACCCAGCAATGGGTAATATGCCGTGATGATATATTTATATTTATTTATTTTATTTTTAAAAATATCATTATTTAGGATATAAGGAACGGGTTATATTTTCTAAAATCTTATTTTTTTAAACTTTTGCCTATACAAAAATAAATAAAGCCAACTTTATGTTGAGAAAAATAGTAAACTTTGTTACAAAAAATGCGGCAAAAGATCTTTACTTTGCTGTTATACACAGTATCTCGCGTATGGTGTTATATTATGGGGTAATTCATCTCATGCTGAGAGAATATTTAAACTACAAAAGCAATTTCTAAGAATATTGAACAAAGTTCATAATAGACATTCTTGCAGAAATTTATTTCTGAGAAAATTTTAACTCTTCCTCGCATCTTCATTTATTACACCTTGCATCAAAGAAAATTTTACTGAACTAAATAAAAACAGTGACTTTCACAATTATAACACCAGAAATAGAAATAATATACGCTCAAAGTAAATAAAAATAGAAATATCAAGAAACCTGCCATCAAAAATATTGGGTGTACTTTGTTCAATAATCTTACAGAACCTGTGCGTATGTTGCCCATAATAGTTATTTGTATATCAAGGCCGCGAAATCACTCTTTAGTGTACCGAGAGAAAAATTGACAATCTCGAGGGCGCTAAAGGATTTCGCGGACAAGGTGTACACAATATTTTTTGTCCAACCGTAAAAAATATGTAATTACAAGTTTTATTAATTATAAACAGTTTCAATGTAAATGGAAAGTTAGCTTTCAAGGTGGCTATGGGATTAACATTTGCTAAACAAAACCACACAATTCTCAAGTGTCAAAGTGGTTGTTTACCTAATTTCGCGGCCGCTACCATGACAACGGTCGCGAAATTCAATTTCACGGCCTGTATTGCGGCTGAGAAATGCTTATTTCGCGTCCGGTTGCACAAAATAGTTATTTGTATATCAAGGCCGCGAAATCACTCTTTATCGTACCGAGAGAAAAATTGTCGCCGAGGCCGCTAAAAGATTTCGCGGACAAGGTGTACACAATATTCATTTCGCAGCCGCAATACAGGCCGCGAAATTGGATTTTGCGACTGTTGTTGACACTTGAGAACCTCCTTGCTTGAGAATTGCATGGTTTTGTTTATCGAATGTCAACCCCATAGCCACCTTGAAAACTAACTTCTATTTACAATGAAACTGATTAAAATTAATAAAATTTGTAATTACATATTTTTTACGGTTGCACAAAAAATATTGTGTACACCTTGTCCGCGAAATCCTTTAGCGCCCTCGAGATTATTTTTCTCTCGGTACGCTAAAGTACAATAACAAATAACTATTGTGCAACCTAAAAAATATGTAATTACAAATTTTTATTAATTTTAAACAGTTTCATTGTAAACAGAAAGTTAGCTTTCAAGGTGGCTATGGGATTAACATTTGATAAACAAAGCCATGCAATTTTCAAGTGTCAAAGTTATTGTTTACCTAATTTCTCTATCTTTTTTCTGTAAATTTAAACTACATATCCTATATTCATATACATATATTGTTGACTTGGTTTTTATACATATTTCTCTATGTTTACTTTTTTTGGGACCCAAATAAATTATTCAATTCTATTCTATTCTACGGGGCCTCGTGGACGTGTGCCTGAGTGTCAGGTCGCGAATCTAGGGAACTGGGTTCGATCCCGACCGACGCCAAACATTTTCTAATTTTAAATGGCACAAAATTGACCACTGTGGTGCACTCTCCACGCCAGCTATGAGTACCCGTGAGGTGACGCCCGCACGGTGCAAATATTTCATCACTACCGACATATGCTCGGAAATATATGTGGTCAAAGCAGGTTGGCACACCCAGCAATGGGTAATAAGCCGTGATGATATATTTATTTTTCTTCAAGCGTATTATAATATGCATATTATGCTACTGTACACACGCTGTAGAAGATATTCATTGTCTTACTAGTACAAAAATGTTGTTATTGTTGTACTAGTAAAAAAATGTTAGTTTCTTAGTTCACCGCTAGCGGCGGCAGTAGCCATAGGAACACAGATCATATTGAAAATTGTTATTTGACAGTTGAATTTTGTGTGTTGTAGTGTACACAGCCAGCTTTGACTAAAATTGCAAATTTTACAAATAAAAAAATTCCAAAAAAATGTCAAAAAATTATTAGAAACACTTGAAGAAAAAATAGTATATGTCATTCGGAGTAGAACGCCCTTTTTGTGTTTTACCCAGCTTGCCAGGCCTCGGCTAGCGCCTTGGCCGGAATAGCTGGGTTCAACACAAAAAGACCGCTTTCTACTCCTAATAACATAATATACTATTATTTATTTTATTCTACTTAGATTTTTGAGTTCTTTTTCATTTAATTAAGCGGAAATATATATTTTTTAAATATTAATTGAATATTTTACCGGATGTGGGGAAGTGGAGCTAATGACAAGACATATAGAAAAAGAAAACTTGGAAACACATAAAATATAATAAAACTAACACGAACAAGGCAGTTATGGCATGGCAGAAAAGCTAGCAAGATTTTAATTTGACAACTTCATTTTTCAAATCTCTTATAAATTAGTTTCATAGCATCAATCAATCTAGGTGCCATGTCTGATGCAGACGTCGGTAGTCAAGGATTTCCACAGGTTTCGGTCCTCTGCTATCCTCACTAGGTCTTCGAAACGGAATCCCCATCTCGTCTTGTATGCTAGGGAGGCGGGATAAGGGTTGTCTTCCTCGTTTTCTTATTGCCGGAATTTTGCCACAGCATATATCCCATTCAACATTCTTGTCTCTAATAAAATGCCCGAGAAACGACAACTGTTGCTTTCTTATTTTAGATAATAATTGTCTCTTAGTACCGATTAGTTCTAACACAGTATCGTTTTTTGTTTTACTAGTCCATGTTATTTTTAAACTTCTTCTGAAGAACCACATTTCAGTTGCACGTAATTTGTTAATTAACTGTTTATTTAGTGTCAAACATTCTAAACCATATAACTATACACTCCATAATTAGCACTGTATTAATCTTATTTTCAGTTTATTACTTATATTATTATTTGTTAGAACACTTTTTAATTTGTAAAACATTACTTTAGCCAGTGTTATTCGGTTTTTAATCCGCGTCGTATTGTTTAACTTTGATTTCGGTATTGTTTATAATTAGTTTATTGTCACTGATTGGTTTTCTCGTTATATGCATATATACTGTTTTTTCATAGCATACTAAAGAGAAAAAAAATTGTATTAAAATAGGGACATTACGAAATTAGGACCGGGCTATACAAATACGGGTGCATGTAAAATAACAAACAAACGCAAATGTGCATGCATCATGAACTGATCAAAAATGTCAAATAACATTTCAAAACTGAGTAATTTTATACGTATCTAAACCCTAAGGCCCTCGAAAAACTCTACCGAAGAAAACATCCTGGCCACTGAAGTGTATTATTGTTGAAGGAAAGTAGTACTTTGAACATATTTAAAATAAAATTCTAAAAAATATAAACTACGTGTCTTATTATCAATAATTTTAGTGTGTACCTAGTATTTACTGACTTTGTTAAAAAAAATAATTCCTCATTAAATAAATGCCCTATAAATAAATGTTTCTGTTCTAGACGGTTTTGTGTTCGTACAGTAACAAAGTCAATTACTGAAACTCTTCTTCGGAAACAGGTGCCTTTTAGCTCTTGGACAATATTTCATTTTAAGTTGAAAAACTACATAAACCGAGTGCAATATATGTTATTATTATCCTGGTATATAAAACTTCTAAAAGCATCAAAAAGAGAACAATGTTGTAACAAGGACAGGATCGATACTAAAAATTGAAGACAAATAACATATCTACTTCTAAACTAGATCATAACTTTTAAAAAGTCAAGTTTAAACCTAGTATCAGTGTTTCATTAAAAACTATATCGTATCTATGAAATTTTCTATTGAAAATCATCTTTCACAATTACTTAGCGCTCTGATGAAACTAAGTTCATAAGCAGATAGATACCGGCGGCTTTCAGAGCTTTAGGATGAACTGTTGTGGCGGACCGAGTAGCCCGCCACGTTACCACCTCACCCAAGATTATTATTTATATATTTAGTTCAGTTGTTTATACATTTTGATAAAATATACATGTCATTTTTACTCTTCATTTATTATTTTACGCTTTGTTCATATGTATTATTATTATATATATATATATATATATATATATATATATATATATATATATATATATATATATATATATATATATATATATATATATATATATATATATATTAAAACTGGGTCCGGAAATACTAAAAAATTTATAACTGATAAAAGAGTAAGGCAAGGCGGAATATTAAGTCCATTGCTTTTTATCATGGTGATGGACATAATTTCAAAAAAGGCAAGTAACGATACTAAAGGATTCATGTTAGGATACAGAAAATTACAACCTGTAATTATCAAGGAATTTTTATACGCGGATGACCTGTTGATGGCTTCGAGTGTAGAAGAACTACAAAGAATGATTGATAGATGGAAAAGTATTTTAGAAGTATTCGAAATGAAAATAAATGCGGACAAAACCGAGGTGATGGTAATAGCTAAGGAGCAGGACAATATTGTGGTCACCCTAGATAGTCATAAAATCAGACGGACGCATTTCATGAAATATTTAGGTACGATTTTAGAGTGCAAGGGTGAGATAGAATACGATATTAATAACAGATTGAACGCCGCATTCAAACTATTTAACGCCTTTAAGACAGCCTTTTTTAAAAAGACCGAAATAAGTAAAATGACCAAAGTAAAAATCTACAAATCGGTGTTTGTACCAATACTGATTTACGAAAGCGAATCTTGGGTCCTCAACGGTAAACTGAAATCTAAAATACAGGCGGCAGAAATGAAGGTTCTTAGATGCAGAGAAGGAGTCTACAGACAAGACAAAATTAGGAATACCTCCATCAGAGAAAGACTAAAAGTTACGCCTTTAGTTAATATTGTAGAACAAAGACAATTAAGTTGGTTCGGACATTTGGTGATAATGGGTGACAATAAGGTAGTGAAAGCGATATGGGAATCGGGAACAGACAAAAAGAAGCGTAGGGGCAGACCTAAAACAACGTGGAATAGTGATGTGAATAATAAACTGATAAAACGAGGCAGTACATGGACTGAAGCTAAAGCACAAGCTCTGGACCGAAAATTATGGAGAAGTTTTTGGCAAGCATTAAATTAATTCCTATAACCTCGACACCTCACGGTAACCGAGGAAGCGGATAAGTATATATATATATATATATATATATATATATATATATATATATATATATATATAGGTTAAGTGTAATCGTTACTGTGTCGATTAGTTAAGGAGAAATGTTAGTGGGTAGTTCAGTGTTTTAATTTAGGTCTAAATAAAAATGTTGATTCTTTGAGAATTTAGTCAAGCTTTCGCCTTTTATTTAAGGCTTCCTCAGGACTAATTAACATGAAGTAATTTTGAAAAATAAGTACACTTAAACATAGAAAGATATTTGTCGTAGATGGTGTCACATTGTTTTTGTTTAATCACAGTATGATGATGCTGATAAACTTTGATGATTGTTTAACTTTGGCAAAAAGTAAAATTTGTATAAAAAACATGTAAATCTCCCATTTTTTTACCAACATTTCAACATAAAAATTAGCAAAATTTTAGCTAAAAGTATTTGCATTTGCATTATAAAATCGATAAAAATGTTGGTTGACTTGCAAGTTATGTTTATAAAGCCATGTCATTTGACAATCAAAATCTTCTGATGTTACCAACGTAAAATAGCCGTTGGGACTGTATTTTCGCTTGCGAATAAAGGTTTAGATAAATATTTTTGTTGTCTTTTCACTTGCAAATAAATTTATTCGAAAGAATAGCATATGTTATTCGCGGAATAAATTATTCGGTAGTTGGGTAGCGAGTAACCTGTTTATTCGTAAGTTCATTACATTTCCACATAGTGTAGATTTATTAAAAAATGGAAATATTAAATATACTTGATGATTATGATGATATTTTCAACTATGAATTAATAAATAACATACCTACATAAAGGAAGTTTTTAACAGATTCCGATTATGAAGAAAAACTGTTTTCAATTTATTATCACATATTGGGCATCGTACTTAATCTCAGACAGTGAATATGTAAATCATTATGAAAATCCTGACATTCGACCCTGGCAAAATAATTTTTGAATTTTGGGTACTTTTGCTGAATACACTGACAAACATTTACTTCGAACTGAAAGAAATATACAAAAAGTACAAGGACAATTTTACAATATACGTATCTCGTATATGATTGCTGCATTAGATGGTACACTTGTTAAATTACAATCTCCCGGGGATGATGCAGAAAAATATAGATGACAATGAAAATTTCGACAACTACGAATTCAGAAGAAGTTCACATGCCAAACTCTATCCTTCTCTACTGACACAAATTCATTCTGCAAGGCTACCAATTCACGAACGTTAAAGTTATTCGACAGATAGATATATAGTTTTCGTCAAATGTGAGAAAAGACGCAGTGGAATTATTCATTGAATAAATATATAAAAGAATAAATTTATTTAACGAATACTTATTTGAAACTTTATGCGGGAATGAAAATACAGGGCCTAATGCAATAAATCAAATTCATTTAATAAATGTTTGGAGAAGTGAGGACAAAAAATCTTGTATACACACTTCGGAAACTGATTTGCGTATGCTCGAATTTAAAGACCTAGATTCAGTCAACTCGCAAATGTGCAGTTTCTTTTCTAGACTAGAGATACAAATAACTATTTATTAATTAGCTGTGCCTGCAAACTTTAGAATTTGAACATTTATGTAAATATGAATAGCTTTTGGCACGACTTCATTCGCTTGGTTTTCAAATTGTGCAAAACAATATTTTATATTCAATTGCTCATGAAATAGAGTCCTCCGCTATAGAAATGGGTCATTAATCAAATCACTGGTACCATGGAATAATAAACAAACGTGCACACTGGCATCTGCATTTGTTTTTCGTTTGACGTCCGTAAATATAATTAAAATCTGGTTTATTAATATCAGCATTATCTTTTCTGACATGTATATTATTATTCAATAAGAAATAGAAATTATTTATTATTCCATGGCACTGTTGATTTAATTAATATTAACAGTTAAATTTTTTCGATTGCTCCTGTTCCGGATAATACAAAATTATTAATTAGCATATCATTACATGCAGAATTTTTTTTCGACAAAAAATATATATCTCTTTTGCAAAAAAATATTTTTCTATTTAAATACTTAGTTTTACACTTGCGTATTACATTTTAAATTAAAACTATGTTCCGTAAGGGCCACTTTTACAATCATTAGATAAACCTCGTATAACGCTATACCAGGTATAAAATTGAAAATTGTATTTTACAAACCTCGGATAAACCTCAGGTAGAATAATCACCAGTATTTATTATCCCATGGAAATCGGTCGTATAAACCTCGGATAACTTTATCCCTGGTTCTTATGGATACCACGTAAACACAAACGATGTGTTGTTATTCATACGTTTGACAGATGTCAATCAATGATTTCATCGTCACTGTCAGAATCAAAAATATCATTTGTCATCAAACATCGTGCAAAATGCAATTTAGAAGGCAGAAATAACAATATTGAAGAAACAAAAAGATAATTTTATTGTGTCAATAGATAAAAATGTATTGTAAAAGACAGTCTTGTTTATCGAAGGTATAATTACTAGGATAAAGTTATACTTCCGATAGCTATACCATAGTTTATCCATCAATTGTAAAAGTGGGCCTAAGTCAACAAAAAAATCTGTGGCCAACACCAAACCTTCGGCTATTTAATTTTTATTAATTTGTTTTAAGATCTATTCCATGTAACTATGGTTCTATTTACTACTTTCTTTTTAATTTGGAATGATTAGTTCTTTGACAGTGACATTTATCTGTCAGTTGCATACATTTGAGATATAAACTGTGTAACCAAGGAGTTTTGCTTGTTTAAAGCGTAGGATCCGGGATTAAAATTATAGATAATTTTATAAATTTATCTATAAAATATGTAGAAAAAGTATTTATGAAAATCTGTAGAAAATTTAATAATCTTTAATTTTTATAATAACACAAATCTTGAAAAAATAACATTTGAAGGTATTTTTCGAAGAAAATCTATTTTGAGCTTCAAGTAAAGTGTCATTTCCGGTTATTTGATACACACCAAAATGTAATGGTCTCTTCTCATATTAGAGTAAGGTAGAAATATAAGGTTTCAAAATTTTCTGAATGATAGTATTTGAGTTAGAGTGAAGGATACACACACACACACTCGCACGCACGCACGCACACACACACACACACACACACACACACACACACTGACACACGCACACACGCGCACATACACACACACACATACACGCGCGCGCTCGCGCGCGCGGACATCATCGTAAAAATGTTAAAATTGGATTCTAGGGACCTTAAAACGTGGTCATTTTCCAAAATCTCTATATTCAATTTTTAGCACGATCCCTATGCCTCCCTTACCAAGGGTAGCGGGAGGTAAAAAACAGTATCTTGATTCCGGGTAATCCATGGTTCCTGAATATTTTCATCTATTTCGGGACAGTGTAACATTGAATCATATAACATTTAAATTTGACACAATTTAACAAAAATAAAAATTAACCAAATGAATGATAACTATGAATATGACAACGAAATTGAACATTGTATCACATTTAATGTCAATAAAACCAACACAACCAATAATATATGAAATATAAATAATGTTTTCATACTTACATCTATAATAATTATTAGTAATACCACTAATGCGGTTTAGAAATGTAACATTGACGTACATCGTTTCATTTTCTTATGATGATGTTTGAAAGTAGCGGTAGTGGGGGTAAAAATACCAGAGAAACCAGGATTATATCGTGGTTGCCGTGGTCCAACTTTTTTCAGGAACCGCGTTCCAAATAGAAACCGATAAATAATTTCAGGACTTACGGAACACAAAACCGTAAACCTGATCAAACCGGTTACGTTAACGAACATACTATAAACATGTTACAAAAGTCCTGTCAAAATGTGTTAACTGTCACTGTCAAATAGAGAAGTTATGTACAACTGCAACTGTTTATTTGTATATATTTACAAACGTACTTTTTTAATAATTCTTCTGTTATTAACAAACTGAATTTTTTACATCCATTGTACATACACAGTCACTTTTTACCACTCAAAATATATGAACTTGGCAGATAGCACTGGCAAGAACACAAGAACTGACGATTGTGGTAAGTATGCACTCATTAAGGTCACTGTTAGGTTTAGTTCACTCAAAAAGTATTGTTTGTATTCTTTCTGTTTAGTTAATAATGTAATAAAATTTTAACGAAACACTTTATGGTCTATTAACTTAATATCATGTTCTTCAATTATGTTTATGTTTCTTTTCAGTAATGAAAATTTAGATGAGATAGTAATTAAACAGATTTTCCGGTTTAATTATTGCTATCAAATTTAATTATCTTTTCTTGAAACATTAAAATTGAATGTCAAACGGTGTGATACAAAGAAAAAGATAGCTTTGAATTTATTTGATGTTTAGAAAGTCTTTTTACTTCTTTACATTAGTACGTTCTTTGATAAGAAAATTTAATGTACCTTGTATCCTGTAATATGATAAAAAGTTTATATGATTTTATAATAAAACTTGATATTATTTTATAATGAATTGCATTTGTGTTTTGATTTATGCGCGTGTCGAATATTTTTTTCATTAATAACATTATATACATTATTATTATTAGGGTATTATCTAGTTTTAAATTTTAAACAACAATAATGTTTAGTTATAATAAATATATAAATAATATGTTCCAATAAATTTAATTGTATTTTGTTTGATTAAATAAAATATTAATGTAAAACGTGAACAAATTAAAAATAAATTTACATTTCTCACTCAGTGAATAATTAATAAAATAATTAAACTTGAAATCACAAATGGAATATATTGATTACAGCAATAATAATATTTGTTATAAAACAGCGATGAAATAGTTTTAAATACCAAGTGTAGAAGAGTAACAAATATTGAAAATACAGAAAATTTATAATTCAATGTCATAACCCCATAATACTGTTTGTTGCAAATATTTGCAACGGGCCCAGCTAGTCATCAAAAGATATATATGTGTACAGGGTGTCTCACAACTCGCGTCTTAGACGAAACTGACACTTGCCGACGACAATAGGTTGCCAACAAATAGAAGAAAATAATTTGCGGCTGCTTGCATAACGGAGTTACAAGACTTTTTAATCCACCAATCCCAGAAGGATATCTTGAGATGTGATGATATAATTACAAAATAAAACTGGTTGCTAGGTTTTAAAAATACTACTAGTGAGTTACAAAATTTGTTTGACTTACTGTAATTTTGACACTTTAGAGTTGACTTTACACTGTCAACAAATTTAGGTTAGCGAAGGTGTCATCCGAGATCATCATTTCTATCGTACAGTGCAACGTTCCGAATAGACTCGTGCTGCCTCCCTGGCGTTACGTCCACATTCTCCGAAAATTATAATCATTTCTAAGTAATCAGCGGCTGAATACATGGTAAGAATTTGCCTTTTTTATTCACCTTGTCAAATTTAATTTGACACTGACATTTTTCGAAAACTACAGTCGCCCACACATTTTAAAGAAGATTTGATTTGTATAAAACCCTAGTAACGTAAAATTACGGCAAACACACGTTAAAGGTGTAGGTTTCTGATTGGTCAATTTTAAGACGTCTTTTCTCGAATATTTTTTAAGCTAGATTTTTTTTTCTTCGAAATTACACATCCGAGTGCAGTCTCATGTTTCCTGATTCGCTCTGGGGCGCGAGTTGTGAGACACCCTGTATATATATACAGGGTGTAAATGAAATAAGTGCATTAAATTTAACCAGTAATACAACTCGTCGAGAGCAACAATATTTCTTAATAACTTTTTCTCGAAATCGCATATTTTTTTAGCATTTTTACCACCCCGTAAATTGACGAGTCGTTCCAAATATTTTTGTGATAATTGAATGCAGTAGCAATAGCTATGAAAAATTTTGTTTTAGCAATTGACAGTCCTATTAATTGTTCCAATTAAATTTTGATATTAGTAATAAACTTGTTTATAAGGTAAAATTCTTTCAAAATGCGAATACACAGACATTATAATTACTTACCTATGGTTTATTTTTTTATTCGTATCTGTACTACATTTTACTTGACATCACGGTTGACATAAAGACAGTGTCATGGAGTTGTCAACGCATTTACACGGAGCGTTTCCAAATCATCACCAAATCATTCTATTCTTAATATTCGCACAGCTGTTAATCTTGTACATCTTTATCACATCACAATACGGAGTGTCACATTTGACAATTTTAAAAAAGCAACAGTTATATCCATAACATGTGTAAAAAGTTCTATGTTTCCAGCACATAACAGACTTCAATTTTGGGAATGGCTCATAATGTTCATTAATGAGACTGAATTTACTTGGGAAGGTGTATTTATTATGCACAATACACATCTCGACAGACGAAACTGCTGTAAAAATTTTCATTAAAAAATGTTTTGGGCGGGAACAATAAATGGACGACTAATTATTGATACTCATGTACCTCTTTTAAATGGACAAAAGTTTGTACTTACATTTTTTGAATAACGTATTTAAACTATTATGATTTCTCGACGATAAATAATAATCTCATAACCAAACAACTATGCTTTTGCTCCTCGTCTCTCCTTGTCTTCCTCTATTCACACTATTCAAAGGTGATTAAAACCCTGGTTCAAAACACAACTTTATAATTTTGTTATCCAAAATTCAAATTTATTTATTTTAAAAATTGTACTATTACGTATTAATTAATAATAATGTTATTTCCCTTGATTCGTTTATTAATTACTGTGACTGTAAGTGTAACCGATAACCGACAATTTTTGAGCTGTTTGTATCCCACTTGAACACGGCAACAGTCATTTGTTCTCCATGAGCGGGTAACGAAATATGCAGCAAATCTTTAAAGAATTTTAACTCAAAATCTAAAAGACTTAGAAAAAAAGTTATTAAGAAATATTGCTCCTCTCATCGAGTTACATTACTGGTTAAATTTAATGCACTTATTTCATTTACACCCTGTATATATATATATATATATATATATATATATATATATATATATATATATATACATATATATATTTTCATACGTAATATAACAAGTGCTGTGATTATCATTGAAGATATCCTCGAGTGAAACCGAGTTGCAGATTTCACGAGTCCGAAGGACAAGTGAAATGTGCTGCTTCGATTTCACGAGCGGTATCTTCGATTATTAATCATATTACCAGCTTATATTTAATGAGAGAATATAAAGAATTTTTGTGACACATTGTGTGTGCTGTTAACCTAACTTTTAATATATTGTATTATAACATGGTTAATTTGACAATGCCTTATTATTTTCATCGTTGTTGATATCAACCCAACGATTATCGCACATTTTTATACTCAAAATTAACTGTCAATGTGAAATAAAGAAAACAAATCCCTTAGTAACGAATATAAATAAGGTGATAATTTCTTTGTTTTTATCATCGCTGTGATAGACATGTAACTAGGGAGATTCTGAATGTTGATTAGCGGAAAATATGTCACGTGACTCATGAATTATATTCTCACTAATTTAACATTTGATAATCTTAACTACACTAAAATAAATTATAGCAAGAAGGTTGCTGGATGACGTTCAGTGAAGTTCGGCAATTTTTGTATAATTTAAAGTTTGACCATAATATTTTTCATTTATTGGTATTATTTGACTGTTATTATGATGTTAGGGGTGATGATAAATAATTAGTGATGCGGTCTTAGTAAACAGTGTTCATTAAATAGTCATTTAATTAACTTTACGTTTCGAGTCCAAATGAATCATCATCAGGGATAGTTAATGTACAGTTGGAAACAGATCATTACATTACAAAATAAAAAATTGTAAGGATGAAAATATCGTCAAAATTGTCAAATCGTAGGAAAGTTAATTAAATGACTATTTAAAAAACACTGTAAATATAAGCGCTTGCTATGACAAATTCGCGCCAGTCGTACCGTTGTCTGTGCATTTGCAATCGTATAGAACTTTAACTATAGGTTTGTGCCTACATGACTTTTTGAATGCGTATTCATGAACCCTTTTATGCGTCTAGTTAATGTACTTATTCAGTCTTCAGTCATATGTGAGAAACTTTGTATGGTTGGAACGAACAATGGACTTGTCATCATCAATCTCTGGAGAAAAAATAGCAGTTAATAAATTATCTAAAATCAAATATTAATTATTTATCATATTGGCCAAATATCAAATGAATTTCTTTCTCAGATGAATCAGAAGTTAATAATGATTCATTCAAACTCCAAATACTCATTATGTTCACTTATGAATTACAAGTACAAGGTTATGCTTCGATATTTTCCTCGCACCGCGCGAAATTGTGGTGCGCATATGCTGACAAATGGTAGGTACATAGCACAGACCAGTCGATGGATCTGACAGTACGCGGATGCATTTATGTATGCGTCCGAATTCTGTAGGAACAAATATACCAACAGTCCGATGGACTGTACAACAGTCGGTTGGAACGATATTTTTAAAAGGCGATTGCGTCTTACGTACATATGACAGTCCGGACTAGGACTAGCCGTAGGTACAAACCTTTTAATAAAGAGAAGAAACATTAAATTCTGATCATCAAATTATTTCAATACAAAAATACGAGTACATAATTATGTTTACATTTACGGTCACCAGAAAATGTGAAGTATGGCCGCCATACGATGTGTTTGACATGTTCACATTGTTCACTGTGTTTCGTTGACTGTGTGTACAAACCGAGTTTAAAAATTTAATTCTATGAAGGCGATAAGTTTAAATATTTATTTATTAATTACTACACTACTCACTCAGCTGTCAGTTATTCAATATGGAGCTTGTACGATTGCTTCCCATAGTACCGATTTGAGGCACTAATTTATTACCAAACTGTGATCTTTAAACTATTTCAATACGAACATCTGTTATTGCATTCCTGTCGTTAGGTAAATGTTAAATTAATTAAAGATTTAAAAAAAAAATTACGTACATACATACATAAAATCACGCATTTCCCACTTATTGGGTTAGCACAAACCCGAAACAATAATAATATCAACCACAAAAATAATCACTCTCTCTCTTTCAGCAACATTCTTACTAACCTGACATCGTACAACAAATACTCGTCACTCTTAACATTTTAAAGTGGCCGATTTTCGGTAGCGAAATACCGCAACCGGACCACAATAATAGTTACGAAACAATCATCCTTCGCCACACATTTTTGTCTAAGCACACTTCTTTCGCCTCGGCCACATTCATACACGTTCTTCTTCTCTTCCCACTCGGAAACTTACTCTTTTTTAGCACCTTATCAATCACATCCATCCACTTACACACTGGACGGCCACGCAATCGAACACCCTCAATTTCACCAAGATATATATGCTTTACAAGACATTCACTCGTCTTTCTCTCCACATGACCAAACCATCTCAACTGGCTCATTCCTACTCTCTTTTAACAAGATTCGTCCTAACCATACATTCTTTATACACCAAATTATTCCTCATGTGATCCCGTCTTACACATCCACATATACCACGTAAATACCTCATTTCTACGGCAGTCACTCTCTTGTTATGCTTTCCCGTCCATGTCCAACATTCGCTTCCATAAATCAAAGGCACTAGCACTCCATTATACACACTTAACCGAGCTTCTCTAGATACGTTTACGTTTCGAGCAAACATACCCAGAGCACCCAGTACCTTACACTCCACGCTCACTCTCCTTTCAATTTCTCTATCAATTCGACCATCCCCTTACATCATGCTACCCAAATATACAAATTCATTCACTTGCTCCAGATTCACTCGATCCATCAACACATTGCACACAGTCATCAAATTACTCCTACTAAAAGTACTGTATATCATTAAATATATGCGACCATTTATGTACGATTTCCTCATTAATAAACCGCTACACTGGGAACCCACGGGCAACAATTGACTCTCACCGATGCTTAAATATAACATCCCTAACTTTTTAGGGACGACAAGAACTTTATTAACCGTGGTTTTAACTGGGATGAGGAGGGGCTGAATTGACGGAGAAAAACTAGTTCTGTAGGATGCAAAACCTATACCAATCGATTCCAGACAGCGTTGACTCCACCTCTTGTAAATCGTTCTCCGGTGCATTTTTCATTGAATTGAATCAAAGCTATAGAGTAACCAACGCTTTTTATTGCGACAAATACAGTTAATCTCGCCTCGAATTTTAAAGCATAATCTCGGTCTCGTTTTCGTCTCGCATAAGGCAACGACACGAGACGAGATGCTAGAGTACTCTCGCCTCATCGTACATAACTAGTTATTATTTTAGTGTCATAGACTACGTTTATCTCGACGTTTCAAGCCGCTTAAATTTAGTAAATCCCTTTTCAATCTTCGAAATAAACGATCGCGATTAATATTTCAAGCCGCTTGAAAATGTCAAGTCAAGCCTATAAAATAACAGGCTTGGACTTATGAAACGGTCTGACTTCTGTCGAAATAAACAGTGAAGCTTTAAATAATGTAACTACGCATACGCGCATCCACAATATGTTGGAGTGTTAATAAATTCATATCATTTGTTGGTTTTTTACATTTTACCATATTTTTTAAGTCGCGACATAAAACTAAGTAGAATTGTCCAAAAGCAAAATATTTGGAGTGATGAAGAAACAATTTTTTTTTTCAAAGATAAGTCGAATAACAACATTACAATTTTTAGATTTTGAGGTTATGTATTCAGCATGAAATTAGATTATACTCCTCTCTCCGTTTGTCTGTATAATCTAGTATTTAACTATCTTCTTTTAGTCGATATGCATTTAAAGCATATTGAAAATAACTTAATCCTATTTTCAATCCGCTGAGATAAACCAATAGGACGCGAGCAGACACGTGACTTGAGCAACCTTGAAATACTTGGAATTAGCTGATTTGTGTGCGCTTGTCACTTTGACAAGAACAACGTCAATTTGACATGACAATATTTTGACGTATTTTGATTTTGAACTGCTATAGTATGTTCCGTAACGGTTCGATCAGGTTTACGGTCCTGTGTTTCGTAAGTCCTGAAATTATTTCCCGGTTTCTATTTGGAACGCGGTTCCTGAAAAAAGTTGGTAAAAAGTCGGACCACGGCAAACACGAAATAATCCTGGTTTCTCTGATATTTTTACCCCCGCTACCGCTACTTTCAAACATCATCATAACAAAATCAAACGATATATGTCAATGTCAACTTTCTAAACCGCATTCGTGGTATTAATAATATTTATTATAGCCGTAAGTATGAAAACATTATTTATATTTGATATATTGTTGGTTGTGTTATTTTTATTGGCATTAAATATATTAGAATGTTCAATTTCGTTGTCGTATTGTCATTCGCTTGGTTAATTTTTATTTTTCTTAGGCCGTGTCAATTTTAAATGTCATATGATTCAATGTCAATCTGTCCCGAAATAGATGAAAATATTCAGGAACCATGGTGTACCCGGAATCAAGATATTAGTTTTTTTGGTTGACTTACGGAACATGGTATAAATTGTTAATATTTTACAAATTTCAGGCAGTAAAACACATGACCTTAAAAATAGTAACATTTTAAGAGTTCAAAACTGTTCAAAATTAAAATAAGTCAAAACATTGGTCTTGTCAAATTGACATTGTTCTTGTCAAAATGACACACGCACACTAATCAGCTGATTCTAAGCACTCAAGGCTGCTCGAGTCACGTATCTGCTCGCGCCCTATAGGATTTTTCAAGTCATACTTGAAGCCGTTTGAAATGTCGATATAAACGTAGTCATAGAAACCAACTTTCCCTTTCGGTCGTAAAAAAACGTTATTATACGCAATTTGCGTACCTATCGTGAAAATTAGGAATGATATAATTGCTGAAAATAACTGCCCTTGTTTTTATTATTAACTCAGACATCTTTTATAATCGTCCCATTTCGTTTGTTATTTCCTTTAGATATATTTATAATTAGAGATTTCACGAAGTCATACTGTAAATAAGTACTAAATTTTAATGGATATTTGAGGAGCGTAAAATGTGCGTAGGTTTTGAATTTCTCCCACTTGTCGCGATTTCGTCAAGACTTCGACGGATAAAACAAAGTCTCATCCTAGTTTTTGTCTCAAATGATGTTCTCATTTTCCAGGATATTTTTACTGAATGAAGTCATGTATTTTTATAAATTTTAAAATTTTACTTCTGCGATATTTTCGAGTTGAAGTCAGTTATTCTACTCGATCATAAAGTGAGCAATTTAATTTCACATTCAATCAACATAAACGTGAAATGAGAAAGAAAATTGTTACCGAATTTCCCGAGTTGGAGTGTATCATGCATTCTCAGATTATTATTATTTTTCTTTGCATAAATTACAATAAATAAAAATTAAATTAAATTCTGGTACATCCGTGAATAAATTTGATATTATAAAAATATACCATATGGGGTCTCGTGGCCGAGTGCGTGAGTGTCTGGTCACCAATCTGAGGAACTGGGTACTGGGTTCGATCCTGACTGACGCCAAAGATTTCTAATTTTAAATGGCACAAAATTGACCCCTGTAGTGCACTCTCCACTCTCAAATGGGCTACTTGCGTGCCATTTTTTTATTTAATATTTTTGAAGAGACGATAAAAACTTACTATACGCATATTTTTTCTTTTTATAAAATTGGCCAGAAAAAAAATAATGAAATTTGATTATTACCGCCATGTATGACGTAGAATTACGCCAAACCAAAGAATGGCCGTAGAGCCACAGCATCGGTACGCCCCATAGCAACGGCATGTGCGGGTAATTTAAACATGACAGATCACCTGTTTGACGGTTGGAGGTTAGTATTTTATTTGTCAAAATCCTGCTTAAAAAATAGAAATACTTAATAGAAGAAACATCGTTTTACAAAAATTTTACTTAATAATAATATTTTCAAATGTAATTATTTCTATTAATGGTTTAAAATACATAATAATTGAAAAACCAGTAAAATATCGTTAATAAAATATATTAAAAAATGTATAGAAAATTTCAAAATTCCCTAAAGAATGACGCAAACCCATTGACTGGCTGGATGCCCTATAGATAGATGTCAGTGTATTATAATGTTACTAGAAATATAGAATTATTTCCAAGAAACTTTCTGTATGGGAATTTGTGCAAATTCATAGAACGGACGGAAGGTGATGTACAGAAAATATAGAATTTTTTGCGAGAATAAATAAATAAATATATACAGGGTGTTATATTTTAATGGACCCAGCAAATATCTCGCTTATTTATTAAGTTGGCAATTTTTTTCATATAACATGATTTATACAGGAACATGTAAGCTACTTGACGACGGATGTACATTCCTGATACCACTTCCGATTTATGAGTAATTAATATCTACTTTGAAATTTCAAATGGAACATACTATATTTTTTTACAAATTTGAAAAGCGCATCAAATTTTCTTTAAAATCATATAAAATAATCCATATGTTACATTATTAAAAATTAAAATGGTGGGCACTTTTTTATACACCTAATTGGAAAGATAATAGTGAGCCATGACTGTGGCTTGAAATAAAACAATTAACTAAAACAATTGTAACTATTATTATTAAACGAAATAATATTTTTTTGTCATAATAATACAGAAAATAAGAATAAGGAACACAAGCCACAGTCATGGCTCACTATTCTCTTTCCAATTAGGTGTATAAAAAAGTACCCGCCATTTTAATTTTTAATAATGTAACATATGAATTATTTTATATGATTGTAAAGTAAATTTGATGCACTTTTCAAATTTGTAAAAAAATATAGTATATTCCATTTGAAATTTCAAAGTAGATATTAATTACTCATAAACCGGAAGTGGTATCAGGAATGTACATCCGTCATCAAGTAGCTTACATGTTCCTGTATAAATCATGTTATATGAAAAAAATTGCCAACTTAATAAATAAGCGAGATATTTGCTGGGTCCATTAACATATAACACCCTGTATATATATATATATATATATATATATATATATATATATATATATATATATATATATATATATATATATATATATATATATATACGTGATGTGAAATTGCACGTTTCAAGTACAAAATAAATTTCCAGATTACTGAACATTTTAGAAAAGAGAATATATTTAAAGAATTATTGACTAAGAACAAGCAGATTACAAATATCACACAGAATATCAACGTCGTATCACACAAAATATCAATAATTGTAAACTGTCATAAAATTGAGATGAAATGATGAGCCATTCAATTTTGTAAAAAAACAACTTATTTTACTATTTATTCAAAAACAAGGACATGGTAACAATGTATTAATATGTAACTTGAATTAATTTTAGACGTTAGATTGCAGTTGTAGACGCATTTGTTTTATATTTGTCGGCAAAGCAAATCAGTTTAAGAATGTCGGATCTAGTTTTCAAGAAGGAATGGAGCTCATTACATGATTTGTTGATGTTAGTCTTGATAATCAAAAATCAAGGTATAATAAATTATCGTTTGGTCCGTTTGCAAAAGCAGGATATTTTTGATCTCGCTGGGGACAACGGGACAGACAGCCTGAAAGCGGGACTATCCCGCCCAAAGCGGGACGTATGGTCACATTAGATATACAGCATGTAGTTTTCCTTGGTGATAATTTTCTAATTTGTTAAAATGGTGCAGGACGCCATTTTCCCTATTAATCAAGAACTTTACTCGTATAACCCTGCTCACTTGACTTCATTTTCACTGCTGATATAGGGTCTTTAATTTCACCTACTGACCAACACTCTCCCTACCTATTTCACTCTACTAACACTAACACGTCTGATCCTGCATCCTACCCGCTTGTTCATCTCTCCATCTTTCATCCCCTTACTGAATGAGTTAGCGCGTGCGCCTTTCTGGTTGAGTTGCGCTTTTTCGCCAGTCGTCTTGCGAAGCGGCTTGTTGGTGGATGTGACCGGCGTCCCGACGACTCACGCAACTTGCGACGAGTTTATGCGCGCCGGAAAATTGTTGCGGACAGCTGTAGTAGATGTGGGGCAGATTGTGATTGTGAGAGAAGTGAAAGGAACTACACAATTCTCGGTGAGTGATTGTTGTGATTTTTTTAAATGTTACGATATTAATGAAAAAGTTGGGAAAAGTTGTAAAAAGTAACAAAAGTAGTGAAAACTTTTTCAAGAGCGCTTGAAACCACTTAAAAAAGTTTTAAAACATTTTAAATTTATCCGGTGTGCAGTTTTTTCGATATTTATATTTCGATTCCCCCAGCTTTGGGTTTAAAAATTAAGAATGATTTTTTTAAATAAAATAATTTTTAATTGATCCTGTCACTCCTTCATAAGTTTTAAATATTTATAGAAAATAAGTTAATATTTTATATTTGCAATGAATTTATAAACTTAAAAAGTTATAATGTAATTATTACAAACTAATATAAAACACCGAAAAAATAACGATTATGGTGAAATTCATTTTTAAAATGGTTTTGTTTGTCAAAAAGCCGGTTCACTCTTTATTGAAACGGTTTTTAAAATGCATTAATTAAAAAACTTATTGATATGGTATTTTATTCTACCCCTATAAAAAATGTTTTTTTTTATTAATTTGAATTTAAAAAACAGGTTAAAAAAATGAAAAAATTCCATATTCCCCTTCTTCTTAGAAACAGTTTATAAAACCGGTTTTTATTTATTTCCATCAATAGTTATTGGTATTTTAGTAAATGAATATATCGGTTTTAGTTTAAGTTAACGACCATGTTTTGGATTTATAATACCGGTTCCGCTTTCTTGCCCTGATTACAACTAATATTTAAAAGTTAGGAAACATAACAGAAAAATAAATAAATAATAAAACATCGTAGATTAGGTACTCATGTGCTAAATTTGTTTTTATTCGCAAATTTCAGATATAGCAATATATATTTTTTTGTATGCAGGGTGTAACACCAAAATCGACCACCGCCATTATTTTCTTTATTATTATAATTACAAAAAAAAACTATAGAACAAAGTTGTAGGAGATCAAGGAGGACATCATATTAGAGAAGAAAATATTTTTTTAAACCAGTGCTTCTCAAGTTTCTTCACAGAGTTATTTTTTTTCAAATGGGTCTATAAATTTTTTTAGGGCTATTCAATAGCGCTTTTTTTTCTGAATTCAACCATGTATTAGTTTTATATCCTTACACAATAATAATTAAGTAAAATCCAATTCGCAATCGTAGATAAAATTTTCCCTGTAGTGACACAAATCAGTACTACGAAAATCCATCGTACAAGCGCCATATTGAATAAGTGACAGCTGAAGTGAGTAGTGTAGTAATTAATAATTAAATATTTTACCTTATCGCCTTCATAAAAATTAGTTTTTAAACTCGGTTTGCATACACAGTAAACAATGTAAACTGTCATATGTCAAACCCATCGTACGGCGGCCATCTTGTTTCGAAAATCAACGGCTCTATCGTTAGTTTCGATTGCGAATTGAAATTTAAATAAATTTGATTTGTTTTAGTTATGTTTCAGTAGGTAATGAAAAACAAAACTGCTATTTGTCAATTTGAATTATTTAGGATGGAAATCAAATAAAACACTATTTATAAAGTTTTTAACAAATATTTGCTTCGTTTTAATTTTAACTCAATTTTTTTTTTCGTCAGAATCAGAAAAAATACCTAAAAATAGTATATTGTGTTATTAGGAGTAAAAGTGATACTTTGTGTGGCGAGCATGGAAGTTTGCACGACGAGCGAAGCGAGTCGGACAATTGCATGCGAGGCACACAAAGACACTTTTATTCCGAATGACACATTCAATTTTTTTTTTCAAACACACTACTTTTCTTTTTATTCGCTAATTCTATGTAGTTTCTATGAATACTTGTTTATTTTATTTCTACTCCGCCGGCATAGAAATTTCCAGCGGCGTAGAAATGAAACTTCTACCTGTGAATCAAGTCACAAAAAGTGTCATTTCTACGACGTTTGAAAAAAATATCTATAATCCTATTTGAAAAAATATAACTTTGTGATGTTACTTGAGAACCACTGGTTTAAAAAAAATATTTTGTTCTTTAGTCGAATGTCCCTCTTGGACTTCTATAACTTCATAAATTATTTAAAAAATTATAAACCTAACATTTGGGAAAATAAGTCACGAATTCTTTTATAATTATTTCCACCATAATATTTCTTTATGATACAGACCCATTCCTCCTTCGAATAATCATTATTATTTAATTTAGTTGTTACAAAAAAAAATAACAAGAATAAAATAGTATGTTTTATAGTGTCATGAGTCATGGCCATTGCTTCTAATGGACGGAACTTTTTAAATTTCTTTTTAAAATTGTGGAGAAACCAAACACATAATTGGTCTGTTCGTTTCGCTACTTTGCGTCTACTATATGGGCGCGGCAGTAAACCGTAGGCGCAAGGTAGCGAAACGAACAAACCATAATAAAACATTAATATACACGTTTTTGTACCGTGTTGCCATCTATTATTTATTAGATTATAAATTTTTCAAACTCTATCCCCCTCATTCGATACTTGGGCGGTGGTACTGCGGTTAACCACAATAAAATGATCAATTGTCCAATTCAAATTTATGTGATTTTGGATTACAGTAAAAGTTCAACTAATTAATTGAATGTGTAAAACGTTATAATCAATTAATTCAAAGTGAATTACAATGAAAAAAAATAATTGAAATTTCGACATGGACAATAATGAATAATTTAAATGATAAAGTTTTGCATAATTGTTAAATTTACTTTCAAATTCATCTCACATCTTAAAATTTGTGGTTCACGTAAGTTTCACAAAAAAAACCGTCTGGGATTTACATTTAAAAAATTAAACTTCATATTTCATTCTGACAAATTTTTCGCGATTCAAAGACTTTAAATTTAAGGATGCAAAGAAATGATACTTAATGCGTTAATGACATTCTTGTCTTATTTCACTGTCTCGACAATTCGATTTTGGAAAAGAAAAATGATATGGTTATATATGTTCTTCAGATGTTCATTTAAAAAAGTGCTAATGATTTGTTTTAGGTTATGAATGAACATAGGTACCTAACTACAATAATAATTTTTATAATTTTCCTCTGCAAAAAATAAATTAATAAGTAATAAACACTTAAAAAATTAAGAACAAACCCAATTATTGCAAGATATTCGCAATTTATTTAATATTATAAACTAATAAATAATTGAATGAACACGAAATTTTGAAACTTCAGAAAAATATTAATTTATAGACATTACCAATCTTTTACAAACTTCGTATGTAATTTTCATTAATTTTCTATTTAAGTTCTGCTTTAGGTCTTTGGTGACCTCATAATATTTATTATACAGGGTGTAAATGAAATAAGTGCATCAAGTTTAACCAGTAATGTAACTCAACGAGAGCAACAATATTTCTTAATAACTTTTTTTTCTAAGTCTTTTAAATTTTGAGTTAAAATTCTTTAAAGATTTGCTGCATATTTCGTTACCCGCCCATGGAGAACAAATGGCTGCTGCCGTATTCAAGTGGGATACAAACAGCTCAAAAATTGTCGGTTATCGGTTACACTTGCAGTCACAGTAATTAATAAACGAATCAACGGAAATAACATTTATTACTAATTAATTCGTGATAGTACAATTTTTAAAATAAAGAATTTTAATTTTGGATAATAAAGTTATAAAGTTGTGTATTAAATCAGGATTTTAATCACCTGTGAATAATAGAGGAAGATAAGGAGGAACGAGGTAACGACGAAGAGCAAAAGCATAGTTATTAGGTTATGAGATGATTATTTATCGTCGACAAATCATAGTAGTTTAAATACGTTATTCAAATAATGTAAGTACAAAATCTTGCCCATTTAAACGAGGTACATGAGTACCAATAATTAGTGGTCCATTTATTATTCCCGCCCAAACGTTTTTTAATTAAAATTTTTACAGCATTTTCGTCTGTCGAGATGTGTATTGTGCATAATAAATACATCTTCCCAAGTAAATTCAGTCTCATTAATAATCATTATGAGCCATTCCCAAAAATGAAGTCTGCTGAAAACATTGATCTTTTAGCACATGATATGGATACAACTGTTGCTTTATTTAAAATTGTCATATGTGACACTTCGTATTGTGATAAATATGTACAAGATTAACAAATGTGCGAATATTAGGAACAGTATGATATGGAAACGCCCCGTCTAAATGCGTTGGCAACTTTATAATACTGTTTTTATATCAACCACAAATTAAAATGTAGTAAAGATACGAATAAATAAATAAACCATAGGTAAGTAATTACAATATCTGTGTACTCGCTATTTGTAAACGTACTCATTTTGACAGAATTTTACCTTATAAACAAGTTTATTACTAATGTCAAAATTGAATTGCAACAACTGACAGGACTGTCAATTGCTAAAACAAAATTTTTCAGAGCTATTGCTACTGCATTCAATTATTATAAAAATACTTGGAACGACTCGTCAATTTACGGGGTTGTAAAAATGCAAAAAATATGCGATTTCGAGAAAAAGTTATTAAGAAATATTGTTGCTCTCGTCGAGTTACATTACTGGTTAAATTTAATGCACTTATTTCATTTATACCCTGTATAATTATTATATTCTTCCAGACATAATAAAATTATATCTACGTCTTGAAAAATATTTGTTTTCATTAAAATTAAATTTTAACTACCTATTCCTATTATACAAAAAAGCTACTAAAATTTTTATATATCTCGCAGGTGACAACAAATACTATAAAATTTATAATGAAATACTCGAATAAATTAATTGAAGTAAGGGTTGTTTAGGACGCATAAATCTACCCCGCCATAATTTTATTTCAGGTCGATAGATGGCGCTGTGTAGCTGAAACGCTGTGCAGAAGAACTGAAATTTTCAGAAATAAATATTTTCCTCTTTTTATTGATCATTTCATTCATTTCAGCTGCCATAAAATTTTTAAACAAAATATAACAATTAGAACAGAATTTCTCAACCACCGGGCGGCGAAACATCAATATCTGGCCTACTGATATAAGTGCATTTAATTACGGATGACATTTAAATAAATTTTACCGGTTCGCAATGTGAAAAAGGTGAAAAACACTGAATTAGAGATTTTAAATTCAAAGGGATTTATGTGCCAAAAAATATGTTTCTGCGACCATATCATACATAAATAATTATTGTTGTATATATTTTCAACGGGTACAGTTATTAATAAAATATATTTGAATTAATATAAATTTAAAATTTAATAGAAGAAAATTAGTAATATAAAAAATAAAAAATCTGATTTGGCCAGCACATTACCTTCCGTCAGTTCTATGTATTTTATACAAATTCCATACAGACAGTTTCTTGCGAAAGATTCTATATTTCTAGTACATTACCTTCCTTCAGCTCTATGTATTTTGTACAAATTCCACACAGAAAGTTTCTTAGAATTAATTCTATATTTGTAGTAAAATTAAAACACAAACATGTCAATCGCACTTGACATTGACATCTGTCTACCAGAATTTTTTAATTATGTGGCCTATTCAGAGAAATACAGTCATAAAGGTTGCTATGCATATAAAGATTGTTATCATAAAGACATTTATATCAATCTTTATGAATTTGTCAATTCAGAACCTACGTCGGTATTACTAACAATCTTTACAAAATAATACTTGTGAATGAACCAGATTATTTGACAATAGCTATAACTTCATTATACATTTATGAACCTAATTTAACCTTATTCTTAGCTGTCAACGCTTTAATTTTTTTTAAATAATAAATTGCCAATTATATTTATTACACAAACGTTTTCCCAAAACAACTAAAGAACAATATGATATTTATGTCATATTTGGAAACATCTACATTATTTAGAACGGGTTTGTTAATTCTTACAAATGATCTCAACGTGATAGAAAATTTATGGGAAAATTTTTTTTTTTTTATTTTGACTGAATATGTAACAGAAATATCACACCACACGGAGTTTTCAAGAATACCACAGAATGTCAAAAGTAACTTTCTTCCACCACAGTCTTATGCTCATTATTCATCCTGCTAAAATATAAAAACACTAATATTTGGGAGAAAGGTCAATATTAATAATATTTGATTGATATAACAACCTGTCACGTCAAATAACAACGTGATAACAACCATAAATACATAGTTTTAGCAGTCGTTATGATAAAGACTGTAAACGCTTAACAATTGTTAACAGTAACCACTTTCAGTACTGAGAATACCATATTCGATTTTAACAATCTTTATAGTACATAACAACCATAAAGACCATAACGACTACACAAATATTGAGTTCTGAATAGGCACCTATATTAGCTGTTATTGCATGGCTGGCTGCTTTATAAATTTTAATTTCTTTATAATTTTTTAACTCATTATCCATTGAATATGAAGTATAAAATGTAATCAAATCGTATAGAGAATAAAATATTCTTTAAGATTTATAGTATCATTAAATGTGAAAAAATGATATTTAACAGCGTGTTCTCAAGAAAAACTGTTACAATCTTCAAATGAGGGTATTTCCGGTCGACCAATTATAACCAAAATCTAATCAGCTCTTTATAAGGATGTAACGAAGAGGATTATAATTTTTAGAATTGTAGTGGAGTTATCGTCGGAGAAAAAAATCGTCACACACACATACACACACACACATATATATATATATATATATATATATATATATATATATATATATATATATATATATATATATATATATATATAGACACGCAGACATCATCACATAAATAGTAAAATCGTATTCTAAGGACTCTAAAATGTGGTTATTCACTAAAAACTCACCATCGAATTTTTTGACCAAAAACAATACCTTCCTTTCCTAAAGTTATGACGGAAGGTAAAAAAAAACACTGAAGAAGACTAGTTAAATTCAGAATATTTAATATATTTGCCAGCATTGTTAAATACGAGGCTAAATATTTAGGCTTGTATTTATTTAAATTAATTAAAATTACATGGCGAGAGATATGCTGTTGGTTACATCAAATTTCTACCTCCCGCTACCCTCGGTAAGAGAGGTAGGGATCGTGCTAAATATCGCATATCAAGATTTTAGTAAATGATCACCTTTTAAGGTCCCTAGAATCCAATTTTAACAATTTCACGATGTGTATGTATGTGTGTGTGTGTGTGTGTGTGTGTGTGTGTGTGTGCGTGCGTGCGTGCGTGCGTGCGTGCGTGCGTGCATGCGTGCGTGCGTGCGTGCGTGCGTGCGTGCGTGCGTGCGTGCGTGCGTGCGTGCGTGCGTGCGTGCGTGCGTGCGTGCGTGCGTGCGTGCGTGCGTGCGTGCGTGCGTGCGTGCGTGCGTGCGTGCGTGCGTGCGTGCGTGCGTGCGTGCGTGCGTGCGTGCGTGCGTGCGTGCGTGCGTGCGTGTGTGTGTGTGTCTAACTTGAATACTATCAGTCAGAAAATTTTGTAACCTTGTATTTCTATCTTATTCTAATATAGGAAGAAGCCATTATATTTTGGTGTAAATCAGATAAGCGCAAATGGCACTTTACTTGAAACTCAAAATAGTTTTTCTTTGAAAAATACCTTCAAATGTTGTTTTTTCGAGATTTGTGATATTATAAAAATGAAAGATTATTTAATTTTCTACAAATTTGCATAAATACTTTTTCTATATATTTTATGGATAAATTTATAAAATTATCTATAATTTAAATCCCGGAGCCTGCGCTTTATTTAAACAAGCACAACTTGTTGATTCACAGTTCATACCTCAAATGTATGTAACTGACAGATAAATGTAACTGGCAAAGAAGTAATCATTTCAGATTAATAATAGTAACGTTTTAAAAAGAAAATAGTAAATAGAACCATGGGCGCCCGCAGACTTTTTTACAAGGTGGGTCGATATTTTTGTTGTAAGAAAAAAAAAGAAAAATTTTCAAGGTCAAACGTGTTTTAATGCAAAGTAAGATAATATAGAGTTCTTTACAATGAAGCAAATTTAACAAATTCTTAAAAAATTAAAATCAATATTTTATTACGAAAATGCGTATGTACACTCTAATAGCGTAGAATTACCCCTTCTACTAGGCTTTATGATGCGAGATGCGAGCATAAGCAATAACTACACAAAGACAATCTGAAAATACAATGTTGCATTAAATTAAAATATTATATTGCTGAGTAACATTATAATTATTCTATTGAACTGCTCAAAATAAAATGTATAATAATTAAATGTTAATTAAATCGCGCTCCTCACAAAATACGGCAACTCTAATCATACGTAGGTATTTTTAATATAATGCAATGTCTATTCATTATTTACTTTTCTATTTCTTTATTTCTATATAACAGTAAAATCGATAATTGTGAAAGTTTTGAGAAGAACGTGATCATAAAATGATTAGAATAAACTACGGCATATTAAAGAAAATACAACACCGAAGATAATGTAATATAATGTAAAAATAATTGCAATACACATTTAAAAGTACATAACATAATTTACTGCAAGTATATGCAACAAAATTTGCAGCATCATGACCTTCCGCTGAAATAATGTAATAAACTTTTGATTAAAATATAAGAAAATATTACCAATAATTATTAAAAAATACAATGATACATTGAAATTAAAAAAAATTTAATTTAATTTTTAAAAATGGATACAGTCCATAAATGAAAGGAGGGTCAGTCGACCCTTTCGACCCCCCCCCCCCTGTGGGCGCCTATGAATAGAACCATAGATACATGGAATGGAGCTTAATACAGTTTCCAGCATAACTAAATATGTACATTTAAATTATTTAATAAAAATTAAATAGCGGGAGGTATTGTGTTGACTACATCAGATTTTTTATTTTCAGAACTTAGTTTTATTAGTTGTATACCTCTTACTTTTTAATATTTTTTACAGACATGCTCCTTGGAAGACGAACATTAATTTAGCATAATTTATTATGAAGGCATTTGTTCAGTACTTACCGTAACAACATAGTTAATTTGAAATTAAGTACCTTCTTTATAATTAGGACATAAACTTGGATAAAAAAGCTACATATTTTTTTATATAAGTATAATGGTAATTCTACATTAAGTATCATTTAGGTACTTCAAAAGAAATGTCGCTGTTAACGATTACCTACATTTGGTATCATTACCGAAACGTTATTTAAATATCTCAAGGTTTTTTATTTATTAATACATCATAATGAGAGATTTTTTTATAAAGTACCGTATCATACGCAATACCATTAAACGTTTAAAGAAATACATTTGTTTGATTAGAAAAGATATTAGAACATAATCCTAACAAATAAAACTAGTTCTTTTAGATTTATCATATTGACACAGTGGATTTGTGCCTTCATATTAATTATTAAAAATATTCCATATTGGAAATTAGATTAAAATTCATATCTGTTATCTAATTAAAATCAGATAATCAGAATATATTTTACACGAGTAAATTTTATTATTTGATAAAAAATATCACTTTATACTTCGTTGACAAACGTGGGAGTAAAATTAATTAATAAACATAAAAGGAATATCAATTTTTACATATACATATTGTTTTTAATATGTATATTATTTACATTTGTATGTACAGAGTGTCTCATTTTCGATGTTTTTTTAAGGTATCTCGGGTAATATTAATGATAGAGCAAAATCATTTGCACATTCCAGGGTCAACTTTTCCAGAAATATTTAATAGTCACCACAGGAATTTTTGATCTTCTTTTGTTTCTGAGCTACAGGCAAAAACTCGTTTTTCGCTCATTTTGAAAAGATCTTATAGGTATCTTATTTATTATAATACTTAGAGAAAAAATGTTTTTACAAAAATTTTACCGTTTTTTAAATAGAATAAAATGTCGTAATTAGATTTTTTGAAAACTTAATAATTCTGGAGATATAACACAAACTTATGATTTTTTAAATGGGAACCTATGTTGAAAATAGTCTCGTCATTTTGTTTAATTTATAAGTTTTTCAATGATATATAACAAGTCTACATTCTTTTGATTTAAACATTAATAAAAGACGAATTATTAATTTATTGGGGTGTAAATATTGGAAATTATTAAGAAACAAATGAAAAAATCTATTCCAGATCATCATTTGCATATTTATAATAGTATTTGTTTCAGTTTTACTCATTTTTTCAATTTATTTATTTATTTCAAAAGCATATTAAACCATTTTGTTCGGATTGTGTCAAAGCCAACTGTAACGTCGACAAATAGTAATTTAACTAACCCGAAAATAATTGATGATTTGTAATAAATTTTTTCAATTGTTTCTTAATAATTTCCAATATTTTCATCTCAATAAATTAATAATTCGTCTTTTATTAATGTTTAAAACAAAAGAATCAAGACTTAATTATATATCATTGAAAAGCTTATAAAATATGCAAAAAGACGAGACTATTTTCAACATAGGTTCCCATTTAAAAAATCATAAGTTTGTGTTATATCTCGAGAATGATTAAGTTTTCAAAAAATATAATTACGCCATTTTATTCTATTTAAAAAACGGTAAAATTTTTGTAAAAACATTTTTTCTCTAACTATCATAATAAATAAGATATGATATATTTTTAAAATGAGCGAAAAACGAGTTTTTGCCTGTAGCTCACAAACAAAAGAAGATCGAAAATTCCTGTGGTGACTATTATACTTTTCTCGAAAAGTTGACCCTGGAATATGCAAACGGTTTCGTTCTATCATTAATATTACCCGAGATACCTTAAAAAAAACATCGAAAATGAGACATGCTGTACTGCTTTATGTAAAAAAAAATAATTTTAACATTTTGTACTCGTTTTAAAATTTTGTTTTCATTTTATTTTATTGCAATGAATTAGTAAATATTTTCAGTGATTGACTTTAGTTGGTTTTGAATTTGGAATATAATTATAATTTTTTATTGTAATTAAGGTACAATTTAAGCACAAAATATTTCAAAACATTGCACATATAAAGCAACCAAAGTGCTCAAATTTCGACGATGACGTATAAAAAACGCGAATATTGCCGAGAAAAAATATAATTCCAACCCGACTCAGGTGGAGTAGCGGTAGCGTTAACGGTTCGCGCTCCAAGGGTCTTGCGTTCGAATCCCGGATATGTCATGTTGTGTGAATGTCTTTCATTATTTCATCTACATTAACAACGAATATACAGACAAATATATGAAAAATTATCAAATGTTTTCCATATGTTGAAACCAAAATCAGTCATAATGTATTATAACATAAAAACATATTTATCAAAACTTGCAAATCATGCAGAAATTAATTTCCGGGATATAATGTAAAAATGCTAGATATTATGATCTATTTCTTGAATTGAATTAAAACACCTATCATGTAGGTACAAATATGCGGAATTTGTAGATCAATTGGATATGAATTTCTATAATTTGATAAAAAATTCAATAATAATTACAATAATAATAAAAATTTAAATTTAATATCTGTTTCTTGACCTACATATTTAAAGTAGATAAGCTATAGATGTAAGAAATTGTAGATCATTCCAAAAATAATTTTCGAAAATATGACCTATATCTTGTTCCATTTAAGCCATTCAGTATTGCAGAGAATAGGGAATAGTTTTGACCTCTCTGATTGGCTGAAATTGGAGACAAGAGACAAGATTACCCAATGTAACTTCGGCTACTTAAAACTGGCGCTGATGTGAGCAACATCTGCTGAATGACACAATGTATAATCAGGGCCGGATTAACCCTGTGAGGGGCCCTAAGCACAACAGGTTATGGGGGCCCCTAACCTCCCCCCGCTTTAAGAAAATTAGTCTTTATTCATAGAATAAAGTAATCTCGTTTGTAAATTATTTATAATTGTATGTACCATTGTTTTTAAACGGTATAATTGAAAAGAGTAAAAAAGATTATTGGGAGGAAAATGAGTATATGAATATTGACACTATTAGTAGGTCTTTATAATTTAAAATAATATACAATTCATAACTCATAAGAAGTAACAAATTGATGCTATGATGCTATTACATTTACTCAGTGGCGGATTTAGAAAATTATAATAGGGGGGGCACGAAATTCGGAAAAAACAAATTTTAAATATATAGAATGATCCTACACAACCCTCTCCCCCACCCCCCGTTAAGTTTTGTATTCTAAGTAATAGAATTGCTCATATAAAAGTTTTATTATTTTAAATATACTATTTGATGGCAGATGTAGATATTTTTTATAAAGTCAGATCTTTATTTTTTAAATAGCAACCTATAATTATTTTACTGGAATATAAAACGCCATTTTTTGTCTTTTCAAAGATCTATTACTTTTTATTAATGTATTTGAAACTATTCGAAAAAAATAACAAGCAAATGAGTTTGAGAAATATGAGAAAAAAATAATGTTTATTCAAATATTCTAAGTAGCTATGTGAAAATGACCAAAGTGCAACATTGTTATATAAAACAAGCAAAAACATCAAATTAAGTAATAAGAACAACTTATGACAAAAAAATGGCGGTTTATATTTTAGTGAAATAATTATTCTTTGCTGTTTAAAAAATAAAACTTGATAGTCGTATCTTGCAAACGTGACTTTATAAAAAAATATCTATATCTACCGTCAAATAGTATTTGCTCTATTACTTATAATAAAAAAAATAGGGGGGGTCTTCCCAGACTCTTCCTGTATATGTTTATTTAATATTTATTGTTCAAAATAATAAACAATTTGAAAAATCAATGGAAATTACAGTATGTGAATGATAATATGTAATAATTAATTTTTTAAAAATAACAGGGGGGCACGTGCCCGAGTGCCCCCCCTCTAAATCCGCCACTGCATTTACTTAAAATTAATGAATAATAACACTTGATAACTTTAAGATTTGGTCGGACTCAAGTCTGTAAGTTTAAGTTGATACTGACGTATAAGCTCCTATGTCGAACGCGCGAAACTTGCCCGTGTGGAGGAGGCAAGCTGATAGGCCGATATAGGGATCACTAATGGGATACTATCTCCTATCCACTGCACTACACTTCGAAGATAAATTGTTAAAAGCGCGAATTTTTCGCCTTTAATACAAAATCAACTACTTCTTGACCTTTAGAAATGACTTGCAGTTAATGCATACACAAACTTATATATTCCATAAAATTTCTTCACTACATTAGTTTTTGCCAAGAAAAATGTTCATTATTATGTTTTTAATTTTTATTTTCTTTTTTAAAATTTCCGCGGGGCCCCCAATGAGTCGGGGCCCTAAGCTATAGCTTATTTGGTTTATGCTATAATCCAGCACTGTGTATAATATTTTATAGGGCACCCAGCCAGTCAATGGGTTTACGTTATCGTTTAGGAATTTTTGAAATTTTCTTTATATTTTCAAATGTAGTTTATTAACGGTATTTTGTTGGTTTTTCTGTATTTCACGCTATTAATAGAAATAATTACGTTTGAAAATATTATTATTAAGTAAAATTTAGTTAATTTTTGTAAAATGACCTTTATTTTTTTTATTATTGGCAATTCTGAACATTCATATTACTAAATATTCATTAAAATCAAAATTGTTTTCCGTTATCAAGTTTTTTAATCTGAAGGAAAGCTTAAGGTATCAATTTACTCCGCTCGAAATTTTCTCAAAGCACACCTATAATGTAAGTGTTTGGTAGACCTCAAATGTCTATGAATTCCAAACTGTCATTTTGAGTGGAGTATGAGTCGAGTATGAGTGGAGTATGAGTCGAGGTAAAAGGCTTCCTCCAATGTTTATTAATTTTAAAACGTCACTTTGAGTCGAGGAAAAGGATGAGTGGAGGACTAACTATGAATTCCGCCCCTAGTGTTAAAGGGGCATTAATGATCCAGAAGATATTGACATTTAAAATCTACAACAATCCCAGGTGCAATCTCGATAAATTATATAAAGAAATTGAGTTACAAATTCAGTAAAATATAATTTATATTTTATCATTTTCTGGTTTTGTAAACTGTTTCCACGATATCTGAGCTGTGAAATAAATCCTAGTAGCTTTAATTTTAATTTGCAAACTAACTTATAATTCTTAATTAATGTTTAAAGTAGACAGGAATTATGAAGCAGAATTCTATTTTTGACAATTTACAAAAAGATTTGGATGTTAAATTATTAATTCATTCCACATTTTTTAATATTTGTATTGTTAATTAAATTGTGTTAATATATTTGAAGTAACAAGTGATGAAACATTAATCCGTCGCTTGAAATTGGCAACACAAAAAAACAATCAAAACCGTGGAAACAGTAATTTTCCGCCACCAAATTGGAAAAATGAGATTATACGAAAATAAAATGGCTTTAATTATTTCGGGACACAACGTTTATACTTCTATTTAATCACTAAATTGTACTAGTGACCGGATTTCTAAGCTTTTTGCTTACACGTGCCTTTGATTCTATTGATCATGGATTATTATTATCTAAAATGAGTTCCCTAGGTGCCTTTTCGTCATTACTTTCTCTCCTAACCTCGTATCTTATTCATCGTTGCTGTTATGCGTTCTACAACGGATTTATATCATTTCAGTTTATAGCTACTTCAGGAGTACCGCTAGGTTCCAATTTAGGCCCTTTACTATTCATCTTATTTATTAATGAGTTGCTATTAT
The DNA here is from genome assembly GCA_963082715.1 of Harpalus rubripes. Classification (NCBI taxonomy): domain Eukaryota; kingdom Metazoa; phylum Arthropoda; class Insecta; order Coleoptera; family Carabidae; genus Harpalus; species Harpalus rubripes. The sequence goes on from OY720450.1 coordinate 70,698,358, forward strand.
CATTTACATGCCCAGTATTGGCTTACGCTGACGACATCAAATTATTTTTCAGGATCTCTTCACTCTCGGATGTCACTCACCTTAAAAATAATATAAACATGCTAGTATCTTGGTGTACACTCAACAAACTTCACATTAATATTGATAAATGTTTTTTGGTAATATATACACGTATAATTAATTCATTCCTGATTAATAATAACACTCTTTTGCGTAAATATTCTATTAGGGACTTGAGCATTATTTTCACTTCCAAATTTAATTTCAATGAACGTATAATTACTATTAGTGCATCTGCAAGTAAAATGCTAGGTTTTATTTTTAGAATATGCTAAATGTTCAATGATATAACAGCTCTTAAATTACTACATTTTTCATTCGTTATAAGTAAACTAGAATACGCAAAAAATATAATTTGGTTCCCTTATTATGACAGTCAAAATCTACATTTAAATCGTATACAACGTAGATTTCTCAAGTACGCTTCTTTCAAAGAAGATAATGTGTATCCAGAGAGAAACATTGATTTAAATTTCCTTCTTCAGCGACATCCATGCCATCATTAAGTTATAGGCGAGAATATTCCAGGTTTCTATGGATGCGCTCCATAATCAAATAGATGCGCCTTTCCTTCTCTCTCGTGTGTCCGTCCATGTACCACGACTGGCATCAAGGAATTCTACGAATTTTCATATTCCAACTGTCCGTACGGATGTTCTGCTGCGATCTCCACTTTATTTAATGTGTAAACATGCTGATTTATTAATCGAAGACATTTTTGTGTAATTTGTATTTCCAGTTTACGTAAATACACATTTAATCGCCTGTACCTATTATTCTCAATATCATTCTCAATTTTCTTATTAATATTACTATTATTTTATTGATCTATGTACCTGTGTATTAATATTTTGTATTCATTTGCTTTATTATTGTATTTTACCCTGAAATTGGAGTACTGTTGGCTAATAAATTATTATTATTATTATTATTATTATTATTATTATTATTATTATTATGATTATTAATATTACTATTATTATTAAAAGAAAACACAAATTGTTTTCTATTCTGCACAAATCACGAAAATATTTATTTGTCGCCCATCATTAGATGGAATATATTAGTAGTTTAAATCGAATAATCACAGCAGGTATAAGAGAAAACAAAATTTTAAAAACCCAGTCACTTATGAAATGTACCTATTCAAGGCGGGAACTTTTAAAATATATATATATATATATATACCGTGTGTCTGTCTTAAAGGTGTACATAGGAGATTAACATGGGAAATCAGTTTTTTGAAATTTCCTGCTCGCCTAAGTAATTTAAGCAGAAACGCGTCAAATAAAAGTTTTAGTGCATAAAATTTTGCATCTAAATCAATAAACAGAATTACCTTTAGATACTTTGTAACGACAGAAATTAAATAAGAAAATGTCGAAAATTACGTTGAAAATATCAACAGCCATGGAATTGAACAAAAAATAAATAAATGCGTGACGTTTTATCTGTCATAACGTAAGTAAATAACCTGTTTGAAGTTTCTGACAATTTGATTTGAAAGAAAATCGTTAAGAACAATAAAAATTTTATACTGGATTAATAAATAAAGTTAAAAAATAGTTTTGTTTAAATAATATGTATTTATTAAAAATTCTATATTGCGTAATAAAATTATGTATGATGCTGTGATGTATTCCCAACTCATTTCCAATAAATCTAGTACTACAGAAGGGGTCTACACTTATTCCTAAAACTCTTTCTTCCAGTAACGCATGTTTTCCTGCTCGTCCTATATTCTGAATACGCGGATAACGTGTATTTTTTTAAGACACATTAGCAGTCTTTTCAAATTTTGTCACGAATTTAACAATTATGAAAACACGTTCTTATTTAGTATAAATATTAATTTTTTAATAATTTCAGACAATAAAACTAGAGACAAAATCAAATGGACCTTTCCAATTTAAAGAGATAGAAGATATGCGCAATGGAGATCTGCGCATAGTAAGAACAACTGAGATCTATGACGTTTGATTCTAAAACATTTAGACGTAAAATGTGAGAATATCTCGGATAAATTTAAAAAATCTTATCGAAATTAGTTACAAAAGCTTTTATTGAAGGTAAAATGTCTAACGATGCAAATTTTCACTGAGAATACAGGTATTTTAATGACTGCAATATTTTTGACGTTTCGTTTGACAGCGCAACTGGCAGTTGTTCGCGCCATTTTCTTACTATTTGCAGCGGTAGAAAGAGATAGCCGTTAAATTGGAAAGGTCCATTGTCAGAAACGTCAAATAAGTTAACAAACGTTGTGACAGATCAAACGTCACGCATTTATTTATTTTTTATCTAATTCCATGGCTGTCGATATTTTCGACGTAATTTTCCACATTTTCATATTTAATTTCTGTCGTTACAAAGCAGGTAAAGGTAATTCTGTTTATTGATACAGATGCAGAATTTTGTGCCCTAAAACTTTTATTTGATGCGTTTTTGCTTAAAATAATTAGGCTAGCAAGGAAATTTCAAAAAACTGATTTCCCATGTTAATCTCCTATGTATACCTTTAAGATAGACACACGGTATGTGTATATATTATTCCATCTTTATTTCTGCTTTTTTAAAACTTTTTTGCTTATTGAAATTTTTATGTATATTACGCAAACCGCAAACTGTACTCTTATTACAATAAGGATCGTTGTAACACTTGCCTTTCAATATACTATTAAAAATTACATCATTTCAGCACCTTCTGACAAAGATAGAAAGCTTCATAGCTGTCCGACTTTCTTGATCTGGATTTATTTTTCTCTTTCATTGTGGGATTTTATGCGGAGGCTATTGTGCTTAAGAAAAACGATCACGGCTGCCTACGAAAATATGCCGCGAAAAACAATTTTTCCTCTTTTTCAGGATATGCAAATAGCCGTTATGAATGGATCATATGAAACTTGTATTCAGCTTCATTTCATTGGGGCAAATATTTCGCCTTGAACTTGAACCAAAAGAATCGCTCTGACTACAAAGTTTGCAAAGTAATTTAAATGACAAAAACAACTTTTTATTTTCAAAAACATTGTGGCTGGAATAGAAAGTATATTTTACATTCAAAATAAAAGTTTTAAAATTTAATTTTTACACGCTTACATTTCTGTAAAAAAAGCGAAGTTTGCAGATATTTAAAATAAAGCTATAAATTGCTTGCAAACTTTAGTTTAGGTTAGGTTAACGTCATAAACATAACCTAGTTACTAATATTTAAATGTAATGACATGTGCACATTGCAACAATATCAATTTAAATTCATTAATTCACATCTAAATTACTTAATTAATAAGTGTAAATACTTTTGTTAATATTTTTAATCAATTTATAAAAACTAGTATTTCTGTGAACCATGTGAATGCTGGGACGCAGTCGCCAATGGATGATACAGAGAAAGAGAGAGAGAGAGAGAGAAAATATTCAAATATATACCTATATAGCAATAATTTTCAAAAATATTTCTCTATTATTATAACTCATTGTTAACAGATACCTAAATACTAAATCAAGGACTAAATAATACATATCGTCAAAATTTTAGCAATTTTTACTTCCTTGTACAAAGTAAAAGAAGTATTGTAATCGCGAAAAATTTCGGTTTTGAGATTTCAACGGAAATATCCATTTTGACCATCCCTGAATCCATTCTGACTAATTTCGTCGTGAAGTCTGTACGTACGTACGTACGTACGTATCTCGCATAACTCAAAAATCGTAAGCCGTAGAAAGTTGAAATTTTGTATTTAGGACTTCTATAACATCTAGTTGTGCACCTCCCTTTTTGGTCATTACATAGTTTCCAGAAATGGTACTTTATTTGAAGCCTATAATAGATTTTAATGAAAAATTATATTAAAATATAATCCAAAACTTTTCAAATTTAGTATATAAGAATTCTATATCAATTGGAATAACATAGTAGATTTTGGTTAAAACAGGCTAATCGGAAGTGATATATTACCTGAAGTTGTTAACAGTTTTTCTTGAATAAAACGGTTTCATTTTAATTTTAGAAATAAATGCTTCAAATAAGAGTTTTAGCACATCAAGTATTATTAAATTAGCCCTTTGTATAAGCGAGATATGTAAATTTAAAACTTATATACTTTTTGGTTTTTGTAATGAATCTTGCTATGGATTAGGACAAAAAATAACAAAAAAATAAAAAATAGATGTTAATGTCAAATTACGTCAAATACGTGCAATTTTATAATTGAGTCTATACTTCATATTAGTCTTGCGTACAAGGAACTCGTGAGGTGTCCACATGAGATTTTTTTATATTAAAATGGTTCATGATTCCATTAACCTCATATACACATATTTGAAAATACTAATTACTTTAGATAAATATATATCAACGACATGATTAATTTTTAATTTTCTGTAATGAAAAATTACGGTAAATTAATTAGTGCAAACATTTCACTTCCTGGCAATTTTTTATGTCGTCTCAATATGACGTCGGAGTATAATTTGATATTTTGACCTAATTCCGTCAGTATGACATAAATGTTCTAGTTACCTACAATACCTGCGTAATTTAATGAAATGGTTTTCATTACACAGAAAGAAGATAAATATATTTATTAAGAATCTCTCTACGTATAATTTAGGAAATAACATATTTTTATTGAATTTTTATCTTCTTTATAGGTAAGGAAGGTATTGTCGTTGGCATAAAAATTCGGTGGTGAGTTTTTGATGAATAAGCACGTTTTCGAGTCGCTGAAATAAGATTTTACTATTTTTACGATGATGTTTGTATGGATGTGTGTGTGTGTGTGTGTGTGTGTGTGTGTGTGTGTGTGTGTGTGTGTGTGTGCGTGCGTGCGTGTGTGTATGTGTGTGTGTGTATGTGTGTGTGTGTGCGTGCGTGCGTGTGTGTATGTGGGTGTGTGTGGGTGTGTGTGTGGGTGTGTGTGTGTGATGATCCGATATCTCAAATACTACAATTCAAAAAATTATAATTCTTTCGTATTCCTTTTCTTTACATCCATATGAACAGATGATTAGATTTTGGTTATAATTGGTCAACCGGAAGTACCCTCATTTTAAGATTAAATAGTTTTTCTTGAAAAACACTGTTAAATTTCATATTTCCATATTTAATGTTATTATAAATATTAAAGAATACTTTATTCTCTAAAAGATTTGATTACATTGTATACTTCATATTCAATGGATATAGAGTTAAAAAATTATAAAGAAATTAAATTTTATAAAGTAGCTAGCTGTGCTATAACCATGGAAACCGCTACTATATTAAAAACAAATGTGCAATTGACATGTTTGTGTTATAATTTTAATGGAAATATAGAATCTCTTAGATACACGAAAACTTTCTATGTGGAATTTGTACAAAATACATAGGACTGACAGAAGGTAATGTACTTGAAATATGGAATCTTGTGCAAGAAAATTCCTGTATGGAATTTGTACAAAATATATGGAACTGACGGAAGGTAATGTGCTGGCCACATCAGATTATTTATTCTAAATACAGTGTGCGCTTAAAGTGTGGAATATCAAAAAAAAAGCCGAACTCAGCCGATTTTTATAAAAACGCTGAAACACGTCGATTTTAATTTTTAAAAATACACATTAATATGTACGATTCATCTTCCGACTTTCATTTGTTTTTCAGTTATGACGTCATCATAAAAAAATTTAAATGACAACTTAGATTTTTAGTAGTGAAATCCGATAGTGATTTTTCTTCCCTTTATGATCATGTAAATAAATCATAACGTTGCATAACAAAAATTCTGAGAAAAATGGAGTTGAACATTTAATAATAATGAATAATCAAGATACCCTGATAAAAACATTTAAAAGTTGATTATGGAACTTATAACTTATAAAACACGAAAAACGAAAAGTTTTAAACTGAAAAATGAAAAATAAAGCAAACAAAATTAACACTATTAAATTAAATGTTCAAAATGACATCCATTGACTTCTTGACAGTTTGCTACATTTAAATTTTTTATCGAGGTAGGTATCTTGATTATTCATTATTATTAAATGTTCAACTCGATTTTTCTCAGAATTTTTGTTATGCAACGTTATGATTTATTTACATGATCATAAAGGGAAGAAAAATCACTATCGGATTTCACTACTAAATATCTATGTTGTCATTTAATTTTTTTTGTGATGACGTCATAACTGAAAAACAAATGAAAGTCGGAAGATGAATCGTACATATTAATGTGTATTTTTAAAAATTAAAATCGACGTGTTTCAGCGTTTTTATAAAAATCGGCTGAGTTCGGCTTTTTTTTTTGATATTCCACACTTTAAGCGCACACTGTATAGTTTATTTCAAAACATAGTAAAGTTAAAAAACAGATTTATTCAGTCGTGAACTGTTGGGTAGTTAAGTTGAAATTAATATTTCATATTTTTTATGTTTGCGCGCAGTTGCGAGCACCCGTCATGTGAATATGTGTTACCAGCTCCTCGTAAGTACGTATCTCGCATAACTCAAAAACGATAAGTCGTAGAAAGTTGAAATTTTGTATTTAGGACTGCTATAATATTTAGCTGTGCACCCCCCTTTTTGGTCATTACATAATTTCCAGAAGTCATACATTACTTGAAGCCTATAAAATAGATTTTAATGAAAAACTATTTTAAAATATAATCCAAAACTTTTCAAATTGGTCTGTAAGACTTTTATGTCAATGGGAATAACATAATAGATTTAGGTTAAAATAGGCTAACCGGAAGTGATATATTACCAGAAGTTCTTAACAGTTTTTTTTTTTTTTTTTTTGAATAAAATGGATTTATTTTCATTTTAAAAATAAATGTTTCAAATAAAAGTTTTAGAGAATTAAATTCTGCGTCTAGCACGTCAAATATTATTAAATTAGCACTTTGTATAAGCGAAATATATAAATTTAAAAATTATATACTTTTTGGTTTTTGTAATAAAGGTTGCAATGGATTAAAAAATAACAAAAGAAAAATTAATGTTCATGTCAAATTACGTCAACTATACGTGCAATTTTATGATTGGGTCTCTAGACCTCCCAAATAGCGTTTTGAAGTTTAAATTAATATTTTGTAATTTAGTTATTTAAAAAATATCACATTAGATTTTTTAATTTCAATTAAAATTTTTGTTAATCATCAGCTATTTAATTATTTCAATTTTAACTTATCATCTAAATTTGATAGATTGATTTTCAACAAAACTTGCATTATATTTGATTGACATCAAATCAGTATTTGATGGACATTTATATTGCTAACAATGCTTTTAATTGAAACATCCACTTTTTGTGTGGAGTTCAATTAATTCTGACATGTTGAAATGGTTGATTTATCTGAATTATAAAGGTATAATAAATAGCATTGTAATAAATCAGACTTTCATCTAGGTTCTTGTGTTATTCATGTAGGTATTTACGCCGGTAACTTACAGTTTGTGGGGATTACAAATGCATTAATTGTAATTTATGTTACATCTAACAATGCAATTGTGCTTAATCGATAGTTAAGTAGTTTCCACAATTTAAATTATACATTTAAAAATTGAATCATTTATGGATCACTTCCATTAGTAAGGAAAAACCTAAATAATACCAGTAATAGTTTTTTTTATTCCTGCTGCATAATTCATACAATACGAGTATATATTTTTGCTTTGATATGTAGTGCAATTTATAACCCATTACTAACAGTTGAGATTTGAGATATAATTCATAACTCAATGTACGTTCGCTAATCATAATTTTGTAATAATGTATTACGATTTTGTGATTGGCTAAGTGACATATTATTGGTATTATAATTTTGGTGCTACTTACATATAAAGTATGTATAAAAACTTCGAGAAAAAGTTTAGACCTCTTCATCAAATAAAAATATTTTTTTTATTGTAACGTTGACATAAAGGGATGTTCCTATATACTAAGGAGATCATCATCATCATCATCATCATTATGTAAAATCAACGGAAATATCTCTTAGTAAATCTGTCCTGCGCGTCCCTCACAATAATTTCGCTCTAACGTTTTAATTATATTACATATATTGTAAAAATGACGAAATTTATTTTAAAAATTGCACTGTGCACTGTGCACTGTCACTCATATTTTTTTTTCTGCCTAAATCGTTACAGATATCACAACTTACGCAGAGACTGAAAAGTTTACCATTGAATGTATCATTGTCGTGACAGCTAAGTTTCATTCAAACCAAACAAAGTGTTTTGTCATTATAAGCAATTTTTTTATTAGACGGTACACTTTCGGTTTTTCGAATATTGGTAAATTAGATTAAATCGTGTTATTTTGGGCCCAGGAATCTGTGTTTAAGCCATGTCTACGTGTTTTAGAGATACCCTGTATATTAATATTAGGAGTATTATTATTTTATTTTTTTTGTAATAGATATTAATTTTATTTATGTTAATTTAATATATGTATAATAAAATAAATGTTATTTTTATTGTATTATTTGCATTTTTAAAAACATATAGGTACCCATATTTAAAATAAATATAGTCTGTGAGACCGGGTGCAAAATCTTTTTGCGGGGTCACTTTAAAATATGAAGAAATAATTACAATTTTTTTTTATTAGGGTTGCCAGATTTATTTCTCAATACGGGACATGTATTGATGGATTCAAAATTTGTAAGAAGAAAATGTGCCGCAGGCGTTTTTTTGTAAAATTTCAAGGTCAAACCTGTTTTAATGCAAAATGAGATAATATTGAGTTCTTTACAATGAAGCAGATTTAACAAATTCTTAAAAAATTAAAATCCGATAGAAGTTAGAAACTAATAATTTAATTTATTTTAAGAAAACATACATAAATAATACATTAAAATAAAATATTAACATAAAATTAAGAAAAATTTTGTAACAAAAATAACATTGTCAGTCTTAAATATTAAAAAACATTTTTAAATTTTTATTTGCGTTTTTATTTTTTCGAATTCATTACAAGACATTTAGAGTTCAGTACTTTACGGATTACAGGATGCTCAAATTTTAGCTGAAATAGGGGAAATCCCGTATATACGGGACGCCTGGCATCCCTATTTTATTATCGACATTTTTGTATTATAATATAATATAATTATAATAAAACAAAGGTATATTGTAAATAATGGAGAGACTTTGTTATTGTTCATTTCATGTAAGAAAATAACGTTGGTTTAGATAAGGAAATAAATTCTGCGATCGGCAGAATAAAATAAAAATCCTCGGTTCTCAAGTGCCATTTGCTATTTTCTTACATAATATGTAGACTAGTACATATTAAAAATGAACTGTTCGTGCAAAGTTATTTATTACGGCGGGTTTATAGTTTTTATGCCGCCTGCGCCTGTCGCCAGGCCTAAGAGATGGCACTACTGTGTACTTGATGAAACCGTAGGCATGTATTTATAAGGTATAAAGATAAAAAAAATTTTTATTACTAGTACGAAACTGTGGATACAAATGAAATTATAGTATAGAACAAGCATAACACAAAGCCAAGAACGTGCGGCCGGGTTCACCGAACCCCTCGCACCCGTCTAGAAACGGCCCTGGTTTTCTGTCTCTGTTTTCTGTAAAATGTTGGCTCTTTAAGAGGATTGGAACCCCTGCGTACTAGATATGAAGCGAAAATTCAAATAAATTGTTCCTTTACTAGAACTATTAATATTTTTTATAATTCAACATTAGACGAACATACTTCTAATATGAACCTACATTGTAAAAAAAGTATTATTGAAATTTATTAGTATTTTACCTTGATTTTGTAGGAAAAACCAGAAATGCCGTTTTCCCCATAAATTCAAAGTCGAATACTAATAATTTTCAATAAAACTGTTTTTAAAATGCAGGTTCATATCAGAAGTATGTTCGTCTAATGATTTTTTTTAAAATGTTGATAGTTCTAGTATAGGAACAATTTATTTGAATTTTCCCTTCATATGTAGTACGCAGGGGTCAGGGGTTCCATTCCTCTTCTGGAGATTTGCTCAAGCTGGGCGGGCTAGGCCGCAGTCTATTTATGGTTACATTATTCCTTTTTCGCAATAAACAGGCTAGATGGTCCACGTAAAGTGTATTTATTTTGAAATACGAAGGTTTCGGAATTTTAAGCAAATCCATCCTCAGTTAATTAACAAAGCTGTATAATAGTTATAAACATAATACAGATGAACTGTTAAACAACGTGGTGTATATATTACGTTGAAAAAAATTAAGTTTGCAATACTCAAACCAACCGAATCAGTTCGGAAGTTGGAGAGGTATCTCTCTAACCATTGGGGCAGAGAGAAATGACCCTTTCTTTTCTTAAAACATTGGGCTTAGCTTGTAGAAAGTTTTCATATAAAATATAGAATTTACTAAATTTAAAATCTGCCTAAATTTAAAGCTATGCTTTTTAGAATTTACCATACTAACCAATGGCCAATGGCCTAGCTAGGAAGAATAATTATTTACGTAGGCATCGAAATATTAATTATTGTTTTGTCATACTATATTTGCACACTGAAATAAATGAATTGATATTGGAAATTATGTGGTAAATTTATTACTATTATGATGAGGTATACAAAATTAATTAAAATTTTAATGAAATTTACTTTGGTAAATAATATTATAAAATTTGCATTATGGAAATAGAAAATATAAATAAAACAAAGGTAAACATTAGGAAATTAATATATATCAAAATATAGAATAAATTTATAAATTCCGACGTTAATTCTATCTTATTAAATTTTGGCACCATATCGCCAATGTACTTTCCCTTTCAATTATAATTTTCTGAATGCAGTTAGCTTTCCTTTTTCTCATTTCTCTAAAAATAATTTTCTCTTCTCCAATCTTTCTCAACACCTCTTCATTCCTAAATATCCACCCACAATATATACAGATGGCAAATTTAAACATTAGAATCATCAAATGATATTTATATTTCATATTTCTGGAAAATATTTTTCTATTTAAATTTATGAAATGAAAATCATTTGTTATTTTTGTTTTATTATACCCTTCTCATATGTGCATTGGAGCAGATCTTTTATTTGTCAGGTTCAAAATTAAGTGAATAAAAAACTTTGATAAGAATAAAATAAAATATTATTCATGTAGCTATGAATAAAGTTTCAATGAAATGTTCAACTAAATTTAAAAAACCCGTAAGTCACGTAGAATGAAAATGTTTTCCTAATTTATTTACGAATTCATTGAGAACCAATTTCCGATTTTAATTAAAAACACAATTAACAGTTTCTCTGCTTGGAGTTTCGAGCAAATTCATTTGTTTTTATTTTGTCTGTAACTTAAACAAAAGTGTTACAATTTAAATAGATGGATAGGTTTTTTTTTTCACGAGTTCTAATTCTAACTTTATGAGTATGCGTTTCATACTGTTTTATTACAACTTTGCATTGATATTTTATATTATTTTTCATTTCTCTTAATGAGAAAAGAGAAATTAAATATTACAAACAGTAAACAGATGAAATAAAACCGAAAATGAATTTTAAAATGTCATAATCCATTTATCTTTTTTTAATTATATTCAAGTTTATTATTTAATATTTAACATATTCCTAGATTCATAATAGGGGATTCCACCATTTTTTTAATATAATTTCATCTGAACGTGTAAGTAAAACTAAGACTGTCGGTGAAAACCGGTGAAAAATTCTTATTAATAAGCGAGTTATAGTCCTCCGAAATTTGAAAATGTAGATGTGACGTCACGAATATAAGTTTTTATATAGAACTGTTTTCTTCGTGGATCTAAAATGTTCTTGAAATGTATGCTATTTTTAAATTATATTTATAAAAAACAAATTAATATTGTAACACTGTACAAGTCTATATGCTTTATAATTACAAGTGTATCAAAATTATTAAGTTTTATGCAAGAAATTTATATTCAAATAAAAACTGTTTCAGAATTGCAGTACTGGACTGCTAGCCACGTGTCCGCTATTTGAATTTGTCTACTTCCATTGGTAGTACACTCCGCCCCCCTAACTCGGTATTCGTTATATATTTATAGGTGGTCTTTGAGTCGCCAATCAAAATAATATATATGGATTTCATTTGAGTGACGAGCTGCTAAAACAAAACCCCCTTATTTCCGAAGTGTTTCAATTATATCATTTTATTTCTTTATTAATATTCACTATTAAGCATCTACTTTCACTATTTTTTACTAATTTCTCTTAATTCGATTGAGCTGTAATCCCCTATTTTATTAATTCTACAATAATATTGACCATATATTTAAAATTAAAATTACGAACAAACTTAGAATATATTACCGCATGTTATTTCAATTACCCTTACCAATGAACCTTGATCACTACAATGGCTATTTAGAAAATTAAGCCGGTAAGGTGTATAAGTTGTATTAAGATATATTTCCTTCTTCAATATCATAATTTCCATTGGGTAAATGCAAAATTCTTACAACAAATCAAGTCTAGATTTTAAAAAAATATCTTAAATATATGAAGGACGTTCATTTTATTTTGACCACTATTACTATCTCGAGTCGAGAACTATAAGTGCTACGAGGTCTGTTAAATTAGCAATTAATTTATATTTTACTAGACTATTTTTATGAGCATAAAATTTATTTTTTTCAACCGGTGTTTTTCAAATTGTGGGATAAACATTGTTATTTAAATAGGACCAAATATTTTTATTTACTTATTAGATACAGAATTTTATTTATATTTTATATAATATATGTATACCATTACGAATTATTTTTTTTTTTTGGTAAAACATATTCACATTTTTTTCTTATTTGACTGGCGCATTCCCCAAATATTGCCCCCTATTTCTGAACACTTTGTACTAAGGGTCGGTATTTCCATCTCTTGATAAAGTTTAGGATAATTATCCGTCAGATAAATGATAAAATATCGCATTGAAATAAAAACATAAATGATGTAAATTATATTGAATGTTATTTTTTGATGCGATATTGTTCATTTATCTGACAGATAAGTTATCCAGCACTGTATCTGAAGATGGAAATACCGGCCTTAGTTATATTAAATCAATTAATTAAAAAATCTCCTTTTTCTAATCTTTATTAATGACATTAAGAGCTGTTTTACCAACTCCAAGTTCATTATGTATGCTGATGACCTAAAAGTATTTAACGCTGTCAAAACTGCATCCGACTGTTCCGCGTTGCAGGAAGATCTTGACAGACTAAGCTCTTACCTGATAAGGAATGATTTAACACTTAATTTTGGTAAATGCTCGTGTATTACTTTCACACGTAATAGAAAAATACTTACGTTCAATTGTTCCATTGACGGTAATATTAGTCGTGTCTCTCATGTTAAAGATCTTGGCGTCATCTTAGACAGTAAGCTTTTGTTTGACTTACATGTCGATTATATTGTTAAAAAAGCTTATAAAATGCTTGGCTTTATTTTAAGAATTGGTACAAGTTTCACTAATTATAACACTTTCATATTTCTTTATTATTCTCTTGTACGATCTCAATTAGAATTCGCTACTGTTTGCTGGTCACCGCATTATCATGTATATATAAATAGAATCGAGAGTGTCCAAAGAAAATTTATTTCTATTTTGAATTTCAGGTATCCACATAATTCGATTCTGTTACTTTCGTTGCAAAAAAGACGAATACTTTTGGATCAGAATCTGTCTTTTTATTTTAAATAAATAAATTTTCTTTACGGATATCTCATCATTCTACTCGATTATCTGATTTGTTTTTTGTTAAGCACTGTAGAACAAACTCTGCAATGAATTCACCGCTAGTTAGATTAGTACATGCTTACAATAATTTAGCTTCTGTACCAAATGTACCTGATTTATTTTGTTGTAGTTTACGTACATTCAAAATATTTCTTAAATTTTATTTGAGTTATTTGTATACTATTTAATACTGACTTTCTTTCTTATTCATTTTTATTTTTATACCACTGTTTTATATGTTTATTATTAATATTTTGCCTCGACTTCGCAATATGTAATGTTTGATGTTGTTAGTGCTGCACTGTTATTGGGACTTGTCCTGTTGTGTAGCCCTTCTTTGTAAAAATAAAAAATAAAAAAAAGACTCACTGTTCGAAGAGCTCTCTCAAAAGCTGACACTGCATGAACCTGAAAAATAAATAAAATAATTAATGCATAATTATTATTCGTATTCAAATCATACAATATAATAAACATAGTCATACAGCTACAAAAAATATGAATACCTAGAAAAAAATCTGATGTGGCCAGCACATTATCTTCTGTCCCTCGTATACTAATAATTCATTATTTAACGACCAAACAAAATTCGAATGTCTGTATGCATTTTAGTTTAATCTCATTTAACGTTCAACACGTTTGTTTTGAAATTGAGCTGTTGCTTCCGCATTGCATGCAACTGTCACCACAGTATGTGTGAAGGTATTTTGAAAACAATAGCCGTAACTTCTGCTTTCAGATTAATTTTCCTGTTGAAGTAGGGGAATATCATTTCAAGTATGTTAGCCTGGAGTGCAGCTGCAGTTCCTGACACATAGAAGAGCAGGAATGCTTGTTACTGACAGGAATTCTTGCAATAGTTTGTGGTATACGAGCAGTGTTGAAATTCAATTTCGTTGAGTATTTATATTTATACAGTTTCTTAATTATCATATTGACCATTTTTAATATACACTTTTACGGAGATTATGTACAAATAAATCTGATACGTCCAATATATTACCTCTTGCCATTTAATTCTTACTGTAACGTTTTTTTTTTATAAATTTGGGTGAAGTGAAAATATTAGACAATTATTATTAATTAAAATAAGTGTTTATTAAACTATAATGAAAATATTAAAATATACTAAATAATAGATTACTACTAATATTAAACAATTATTATTTATTTCCAGTATTTTAAAAACTATTTATTTCTGTCCACCTACCGACCTCCACAGCGTCTATATACTCAACTGACTCAGCAGCGTCTGTATATTCAACTGCTCGGACAGAAGTCTCCTCTTTCACCACACCATCTGACTATTTATGTAACTAACAGTCTAACTTCAGCCCCGGTCACACCAATACGGTTCTGTCGTTTCGGGTATTATAAAGAAGAAGATGTACATGAGATTGAAATTTTGTGGTACAACAGCGGTCACGTTTTTACGACAACAATCGTACAAAAATCTCTTCTTCATATTATTCTAATATTACTTTCACATTTGATTGTTCGTATGCTTCGCGACATTAACAAAATAATCTGTTTCAAAACTATTTTTTTTTTGTAAATGTTTGTATATTATTGTTAACTTTGAGTCTTTTTTATTGAAATTACTTTAGTTTTCAGTTAAATTGTACTCTGTTTAAATTTTCCTATCACAGGTATTTCGAAAATGTCTTCAAGTTCAGACGAAGCAATAATTTTGACCACAATTGTCATCATTGATAGTGATAACAGAAAAAAATGTAAAAAGAGATATATCTGGAGTAAGGAATGGCTAAAAAGACGAAATGAAAGGAATTAGTTTCGTTCCAATACTGTGAAATGAGTAGCAGTAGCATATAATTTCATACTGGTCTGATGAAAATAACGGCGCCACTATTTTTGATACGACTCAAGTACTTCTTCTTCCGTATAAGACACGACACGACAGAATCGTATAGGTGCGACCGGGGCTTTCCACAGCTTCAGTATCACCGATTGTCCGTATGCTACAATTCTTCACCACTACTGCCGAGTATCCACTTCCACTTGCCGTTACTGTCCTCGTATACCTAGCTTCCCAATACTCTTCAACATTACCGAGTATTCTCTTTCACAGCTATCCCGGTATACCAGTAACTTTGCGACTCGCCGTTACTGTCCTCGTATACTATAGCTCGTCAACACTACCGAGTAATCACATCCACAGCTATCCCAGTTTACCAGTAACTTCCCGAGTACCTACTCGACACAAACTTCATACGCTCACTACTATACTGCTGTACTTCTCCTAACACTTTACTCTCTAACACTCCAGGTGAATACCCCTCCCTATATGACTCTCCATGTAACTAACTAACTCCCGAGCATAGCTGCGTCCATTTTATACAGCTGCCATTAACTTCCAGAGAGCTCTAGAATGTTTGACCCCATAACAACAACGAACACAAAAGGTCCAGGCGACCGGAACTAATTAAACACGTCGCGACCCGCTTGTTTACGTCGCCCGATTGCTAGCGCGATTACGTCATCGCTGTACCTTAACGCTTGTTCAGCGCAACAGCACACGTTACATTACACATTACATACAGTCATAAAAGGTCGCATTTCCACATAATGTCTCATTGAACTGGCGTCGTATCTCGCATTTTATGGGATTACAATGGGCACATTTTGAAAATGGTATAGCATATGTTGTACAAAGCACCTAATGCATTTACAGATACATACGTGCATACATTTGTTGACATGCACACATGTGGCTATTGCTATTACCAAAAGACATAGAGTTACGAATATATAATAGAGGGAGCACAAGTCCGCTATCTTGAAGCCGTGTGGGAAATGTCCGCCATCTTGCACTGGTCCATTTTTGTGTGTGTACTATTTTGAATGTGTTCTTTAAACTTTTGTGTTTAAATACCTTTTTCGATCATATTTGGTAAATTTTAATAATAGATACGACAATAGACACTTATATAATTGAAGTCAAACGCAAGAGTGAGATAGGTAGATCTTGCTTCCAAACAAACCCCTCCTCGTTGTCTACGTACCGCTTCAGAGTACTGTACCTGTCATTCTGTCTACATCTACTTCTCTATTCTAATTTGTTTTGTTCGTAGTGTTTCTCAAAAATGAGTTTAAAGCGAGAAGAGGTGCCTGGAGCAACTTCTCTGCATAATAATATTAAAGATCATTCGATAATACAACTAAAACGATGGCTAGGGTGTAGAGGTGACAGTTCTTTGTTTGGAAGTCGTAACCATGGCAACCATTAGTTCTGTGCTTTGCCGTTAGATGCGCTCGTGCAAATTGCAATTGTGTGTCTATTTACTATGTATTAGACTGCTGAAATGGACAAGTGCAATATGGCCGACACATCATTCCCCTTCCGTCACTAAGACTTAACTTTATGCCCAAAGACGAATGTAGGACGTAAAAGTAAAAATACGTTTAGAGCACGAGAAAATATTTTTTGTTTTAAATTAGGCTGGTTTACCGCCTCCTACTTATATATTTATTTATTATTTTCTAGACCCACGCATTTACGCTTCAGTACGTCATTCAATAACGAAAGTGAATGAGATTTGGGACTGCTTCTTATTTCTTCTAAATGAGATTGTTAATAAGGTTTATAAAAATAAATACACAGCAACCTTGAAAAGTAAATTGGTTTGTTAAAATATTTTGCTGTCGCAGGAATGCAAAATATATTGAGATTTATAAATACACTACAACCAGAAAGAATTCAAAAGATTATTTTATTTTTTAAATTTCTATTTTTATAATATGTCAGAAACTAGACTTGTTTGTTTCACATCACATGTTTTATTATTTTTTTTTTCGTAAGCTCTGATGGACTTTAGCACTTTAGTATTGTAACGTGGAACGCCCGCCGTCGCCGCCGCTGTCGCAGCCCCGCCGCAGCAATGAGCAATCGCTCTAGCAGCCGGGCTACGTAGGCAAACAGGTCGCGACGTGTTTAATTACTCGCGGTCGCCTGAACCTTTTATGTTCATTGTTATTATGAGGTCGAACATTCTACAGCTTTTCTAGAAGGTAATGGCAACTGTATAAAATGGACACCGCTGTGCTCGGGGGTTAGTTACATGGAGTGTTAGAGTAAAGTGTAAGTGAGAAGCACAGCAGAATCGTAGTGAGCGTATGCAGTTGATGTCGAGTAGGTACTCGAAAAGTTACATATTGGGATAGCTGTGGATGTAAATACTCGGTAGTGTTGACGAGTATTGGGAAGCTATAGTGTACAAGGACAGTAACGGCGAGTCGGGAAGTTACTGATATACCGAAATACCTGTTAAAGAGCATACTCGATAGTGTTGAAGAGTATTGGGAAGCTAAGTATACGGGGACAGTAACGGCAAGTGGAAATAAATACTCGGCAGTGGTGTTGAAGAATTGTGGCATACGGACAGTCGGTGATACTGAGGCTGTAGAAGTAAGACAGAGAGTCACACAAATAGACAGATAGTGTTGTGAAAGAGGTGACTTTTGTCCGAGCAGTTGAATATACAGATGCTGTTGAGTCAGTTGAGTATTTAGACTGTAGAGGTCGGTAGGCGGACAGTTGAACGTGGCATAAGTATATAGTGACTAATATAGTGATATAAATATCGCGTAAACAGTCTACAAGAGTCTGCAACAGACCGATAGTCTAAGATTGGAACGCGTAGTGAAATAAATAATTTGTAATATCGTAGAAATAAATAGTAGTGTTACTTGGTTAAATAAATAGTGTTAGTGTTAGTGTTATCTAGTTAATAATATTTTTAGTCTTAATTAGTTTTTAATAATTGTTTAATATTAGTAATAGTAACTTTCATTATAGTTTAATAAACACTTAATATTATTTAATAATAATTGTCTAATATTTACACTTCACCCAAATAAATAAAAACGTTACAGTATGTTAAGATTGAGGAATATTTGTTGTATGATGTACGGCTAGTTAAAAGGTTGTTAAAAAAGTGCAGTGAGTCAGCTGAACTCTTATTGTTGTTGTTATTATTCTTTTCGGGTTTGTGCTAACCCATTAAGGTCCGCTTCTACCACCTCTAGTTAAAGTAATAGTATGTGATAACCAATGGTTATATTGAAAAATTGTTCTTTCCACCTTGGGTTAGCGCCAACTGGGAGTTATAACGATTCGCATCGTTGTCAGAGGTAGTAGGATTGGACCTAAGTGGGACATGTGTGATTTTTATTTATGTTTTATGTACTAATTGTCAAATATATTATTCCTAAAGTTATGATATTCCTTATAAGAGTCTTTAGTGCCGATAATGTTATTTAGATTTTAGAACATGTCCGATATCCGAAAGTATATTGAAGAAAATTTTTCATAACTCAAATTGAATGTGGCATTTTTATAATCTGAGATTTAAGCTCGGATTCAAGTATATTTTGTAAGATGATAGATTATGTTGGCAAAGAGATATTAATCTAATATCTTTATATCACATGATATATAGACCACTGGGAACATTTTACAGCGCTGAAAGGAAAATTTCACATGATTCACTGAGAATTTAATAACTATATCATAACTTTTAAAAAATTCCATTTCTAAATTCAATAAAGAGCTTAACAGTACACATATAATTATGTTTAATATATATTAGAATAGGAAATATTAACATTTATATTAAAATAATAAATATTAATAGTTATAAGCTACAATCTTTTACATACATATTTAATTTAATCAATTAAAGTTAATTTTAAAATGTCTTAATAATTGCGGTCCATTTTTCATGGCGTTACATTACGAAAACGAGTATATTTTTACAGATTTTGAAAAGAAGAAGTAATTAGATTCTCTATCTTTGCGAATCTATTGAACGAAACCAATATTTTGTTCGTAATAAAAGTTGATTGGAAAATTTCTTAGAAAAATTCGTTGATATTTCACTGAGAAACAATAGAAATGTACAAGCATTATGTTGTCAAACTTTGATGATTTGATGTTTGAAAAGCAATCTTTGTTATTTTCTCTTATTCTTCATGACAGATGACAAATTATTCTTTGAGATAAAATTTTCCTTGTTACAGCTATTTACCCGGAACCGGAAGTTGTGTTTCAAGAGTTGTATTTTTCGACCATTTAATACGATATCGTATTCTCAACAAATTTCATTTTAGATTTTTCTTATCTTAAATAAATATCATATACTTTAAAGAAAGATTTTATTTTAGTTTGATGTAAGAAAACTTTTATCTTACTTATACAGTTTTTGTTATATGCAAAGATGAAGTATTTACCTAATATTTCATATATTTTCTGCTGACATGTAATGCAAACTTCACGAAACTCTAAAATACTAAGTTTATTTTATGTCAAAGGAGAATAATGTACCGTATCTATATATTTTACATATTATATAAGTTTAAACTTTAAAGTAATATTGTTATGAATTATGCAGTACCTAGTGGCTTGTTTTATATGCTATTATACTAATTTATAACTACACCCACACACACATACATACAAATAACTTTTATTTATTGACGTGTAGCCATTTTGTATGACTTAATTTGAATTTTTAGAATTTACGTGTGCATTGATTCTTTTTTACCTCGGTAAGGGAGGTATAGGGATTGTGCTAAAAATCGCATATCGAGATTTTAGTAAATGACCACGTTTTAAGGTCCCTATAGAATCCAATTTTAACATTTTCACGATGATGTCTGTGTGTATGTATGTGTGTGTGTGTGCGGATCATCCACTCTAATTCAAATAGTATCATTCAGAAAATTTTGAAATCTTGTGTTTCAAACTTTTTCTGTATTGGAAAGAGCCCATTAGATTTTGGTGTAAATCGGATAACCGAAAATGGCACTTTACTAGAAGCTAAAAATCGTTTTTCTTCGAAAAATATCTTTAAATGTTATTTTTTTGAGATTAATGTTATTATAAAAATTAAAGATTATTAAATGTTCTGTAGATTTGCATTAATACTTTTTGTATATATTTTATGGATAAATTTATAAAATTATCTATAATTTAAATCCCATAGCCTACGTTTTAAACAAAGAAAACGCAGTTATTCAAATGTATGCAACTGACATATAAATGTCTCTATCAAAGAACTAATCATTTCAAAATAATATTAGTAACATTTTAAAAAGAAATATATATATATATATATATATATATATATATATATATATATATATATATATATATATATATATATATACAGGGTGAGTCTGGGAAGACGCCCCCCCCCCTTAACTTTTTTATTATAAGTAATAGAAAAAAATCTGATGTGGCCAGCACATTACCTTCCGTCAGTTCTATGTATTTTGTACAAATTTCATGCGGAAAGTTCCTTGCTAAATTAAATATTCTATTTCTTGTACATTACCTTCCGGCAGTTGCATGTATTTTATGCAAATTTCATACAGAAAATTATTATTTTGTGACGTTTTCTATATGCAGTATAATGTATCTATGCAGAAATAAAAGATTTATTATTATTATTAAATTAAATATTCTATTTCTTGTACATTACCTTAAAGCAGTTGTATGTATTTTATACAAATTCCATACAGAAAGCAAAAGATCCTATATTTCCACACTATGTCAATTTCACTTGACACTGACATTTTTCAATCAGAATTTTCTTAATATAGTAGCTGTTTTCATAGCTATAGCTACTTTATGAAATTTAATTTCTTTATAATTTTTTAACTCTATATCCATTTAATATTAAGTATAAAATGCAGTCAAATCGTATAGAGAATAAAATATTCTTTAATATTTATAATAACATCAAATGTGAAAAAATTGTATTTAACATAGTTTTTTCAATAAAAACTGTTAAAATCTTCAAATGATGGTACTTCCGGTTGACCAATTGTAACAAAAATCTAATCAGCTCTTCATATGGATGTAACGAAGAAGTACACGAAAAATTATAATTTTTGTAACTGTAGTATTAGAGTTATCGCAGACGAAAATTTTGTTACACACACACACACACACACATCCACACACACACACATCCACACATACACACACACACACATACAGACATCATCGTAAAAATAGTAAATTCGTATTCTAGGGACCCTAAAACGTGCTTATTGATTAAAAACTCATCATCGAATTTTTTGACCAAAGACAATATCTTCCTTACCTAAAGGTGACGGAAGGTAAAAATGGCTCATATAAAAGTTTTATTATTTTACATATACTATTTAATGGCAGATGTAGATATTTTTTATAAAGTCAGGTTTACAAGATACGACTATCAACTTTTATTTTTCAAAGCACCTAACACAGACTAACGTCAAATGAATAATGAAATTCGATAGTTTTCCTTGTCGATCTTACATACTACCAATACAATAAACATAAATTTTCTATTATTTTATACCAATGGTTACCAAATGTCCCTATGCCTTATTATAGCTACAAATGCCTTATGACGTCATCCATTCCATAGCGATAGCGAGCGACCCTAACATCTCGCTATGAATTAGAATACGGGCCCAGACCTTCTATGTCTCCTTCCACATCATCTGTCCATCTAGTTCTGGATCTACCTATTGGTCTTTTATATGCAGCTTTGCTTGATAAATTTTGCTTACATTTCTTGATTCGTTCATTCGCATTAGATGTCCTAGTCATATGAAACGTTGCTTTTTAATATAACCTATGATATGATGTTTTCGTTTTTACAAAGTTGTTCTAGTACATGGTTCATTCGTATTCTCCATATGCTGTCTTCATTGACCGAACCGAATATTTTTCTTATTATTTTCTATTCGACTGTTTTAAGTGCTCTCTTGTCTGTTTGTTAATTACGCGTATGTAATTAGAAATGTTGCAACGAGCACGCACTATGAAATCAATACAATTTAAATTGTTAATATAAAATCAGTTTTTCTATTCGATAAAGTACGTGATGACAGAAAATCAATACAAACCTCATATTGAGACCATCCTCTAAACTATAACACGGCAGACTGATTTATCTTGGGGTTTGAAACTTTAGATCGATATAAGTTTCTGAATTATGAAGATGAATTATTTAAGTCTGTTGTGAGAATGGAGCTAATAATAAAGTTACATAATGTGATGACTTTACTAACTACTTACAAGATTAATTTGTAGATTTATCACCCAAGATAAGCAGATACACCACTGTGCTTTATATTTTTACTGCTACTGTATCTTCATATTCGTTTATTATCTCTGAAAGAGTAGTCAGATTTATCTGATGAAGTCATCAGATGATGTAGGTGTTCAGAGTATTTGTGTAATATAAGAACAAACAAGAGCGTTTTATAGTGAGAATTTCAATATTCTAATATTTATTTTGCGATTTCATGTTTGGTATCAACGATAAACTTTCAAATTATCATGTCTATTTCAAATATATGTAAGGATATAGTACCTTTAAATGAAAATAAATTATTTTTTTCTTCAAGCGTATTATAATATTCATATTGTGTTACTGTACACACACTATAGAAGACATTCATTGTCTTACTAGTACAAAAATGTTGTTATTGTTGTACTAGTAAAAAAATGTTAGTTTGTTTGTTCACCGCTAGCGGCGGCATTCGTCACAGCAACACAGATTATATCGAAAATTGTTATTTGACAGTTGTATCGTTTTTGTTTTGTAGTGTTCACAGCCAGCTTTGGCTGAAACTGCAAACACTACAAATAAAAAATTATAAAAAAAATGTCAAAAAAATCTTTGAAACACTTGAAGAAAAAATAGTATATGTCATTCGGAGTAGAACGCCCTTTTTGTGTTTTACCCAGCTTGCCTAGCCTCGGCTAGCGCCTCGGCCGCAACAGCTGGGTTCAACACAAAAAGACCGCTTTCTACTCCTAATAACATAATATACTATTCTACAAATCTATAAAAGTAGCCTTTTTAATGTTTGTTTTTAGGATTAAAATAATACATTAAAATACAAATTTCATAAGACATGGTTTTAGCGCACGCGTTTCTGTTAGAAACGAGCGGCTTGCCTCGAGTTTTCGATTGGGACAAGTGCGCTGAAATATTTTATGAAACGTGTATTTAATACTATTTTTTCTAAAAACACTATTTTTACTTCCTTATACAAAGTAAAAAAAGTATTGTATTCGCGAAAAATTTCGGTTTTCTGATTTCAACGGAAATATCCATTTTGACCATCCCTGAATCCATTCTGACTAATTTCGTCGTGACGTCTGTACGTACGTATGTATCTCGCATAACTCAAAAACAGTAAGCCGTAAAAAGTTGATATTTTGTATTTAGGACTTCTATAACATCTAGTTGTGCACCTCCCTTTTTGGTCATTACATAATTTCCACAAATGGTACTTTATTTGAAGCCTATAATAGATTTTAATGAAAAACTATATTAAAATATAATCCAAAATTTTTCAAATTTGGTATATAAGACTTTTATATCAATTGGAATAACATAGCAGGCTAACCGGAAGTGATATATCACCTGAAGTTGTTAACAGTTTTTCTTGAATAAAATGGTTTCATTTTGATTTTGGAAATAAATGCTTCAAATAAGAGTTTTAGAGAATTAAATTCTGCGTCTAACACATCAAGTATTATTAAATTAGCGAGATATATAAATTTAAAACTTATATACTTTTTGGTTTTTGTAATGAAGCTTGCTATGGATTAGGACAAAAAATAACAAAAAAATAAAAAATATATGTTAATGTCAAATTACGTCAAATACGTGCAATTTTATAATTGAGTCTATACTTCATATTAGTCTTGCGTACAAGGAAGTCGTGTGGTGTCCACATCAGATTTTTTCATTTAAATTTGTATTTCTAATAATTTTTTGACATGGTAACTAATTCACTTTTAACACTTGTCTTAAATGTAACACTGATCTGTCATTTTTTAACACTGGTGTCATGAAATAACATTTTTCTATTTTGGTACTTCATGAAACAAACAAAATAGAAATTCCTCAAAATGAAATAACGTAATATTTGTAAATATGTTTTTGACAATAGGACCAAAATAGAAAAGATTCTATTTTGTTCGAAGATTTGGACCACTCCATTTCGGGTCGTGTAACTTCATCCTTCTCACAAAATAAAATGTCACTTTTAGCATTTATATAACTATTTTAAAGAAGTATTTCAATGCGGATAATAGAAGAAACCATTTTGAAAGAAATTATAGATGAATCTACTAAAAGAAATAACGTATTATTATAATACATAATTATAGAGTGTGTTCAATAAAATTCCTAACTTGGAGTAGGCTATGAACAGAGAAACGTATGTCTGATCATTATTCAATTCAGAATTCAAGTTGTCAAAATTGATCTTAAAATGTAATTTTAAGGAGGAAAGACAATAAAGAAAGATACAGTATATTGCCATTCGCCATTTTCTAATTTGTTTCCAATTCTAAAATAAGATTAAAAAAGAAAAGTTTTGATTTCTTTAGAAAACATTTTTGACAATATCTCAAGTCAAATTGACATTTATTTAAATATTTTTAAAATGTCATACGTTTCTTTGTTCATAGCCTACTCCGAGTTAGGAATTTTTTTAACACACTGTATTATAATCTGTGTACAAAACAGATTATTTATTTATTTATTTTATTATATTAGACAAAATTGCTTCAAATTATAGTGTAAACGATAATATATTAATATTAAGTATGTGTTTGCGATATAATTTTTGTTGCAATTATAATATTGTAAATTTTAAATCCCATTTCCAATATCTCAGATGCTCGCGCAATTTGTACTCTAACCCCACAGTACAGTGCCCCACAGATTTGTCAGAGCGCTTGAAGGCACTCGATGCGCTCCTCTCCAAGAGGCAAGGTAAAAAAAAAATAACGCAGATAGGTACCCTTTGAGTCAATAAACGAACGCTTTTGATCCTTCATTTCTCCGAAACAATAGGCAGTGAATCTTACGCAGGTATAATGTAACGGAGACATACAACTTAGAAACAGGGCCGGCTCAAGACATATGGCGCCCTGAGCCAAACTAGATTAGAACGCCACCACCAGTTACAAAAATTATTTCTGATTTTTTTGGACATGAAAGAAAAAGACAAACTTGATAGTTGATATACAGGATGTTTCTATACTTGTGGGTCAAACTTTAAGGGATGATAATACAGTTAAAAGTAAGTCTAAATGTTATAATCCGAAAAGTCCAATTCTCAAAAAAAGAAATCAGCTGATAAACAAAAACCCTCATTTGATCAAAGTCGTACAAAGCAAATTGGCACACTCAGCAGTGGGTAATATGCCGTGATGATATATTTTATATATTCATTTCTATATCTCGGAAACAGTAGAAAATTTCACTTTGCGGATTAAGGTTTTTTTTTAGCTGTATCATCTTTCCTTAAATATTGATTCATAAGTATAGAAACATCCTGTATATATATATATATATATATATATATATATATATATATATATATATATATATATATATATATAGGGCAGACACGTGACTCGAGCGTCCTTGACGTGCATGGAATCAGCTGATTTGTGTGCGCATGTCATTTTGACAACAACAATGTCACTTTGACAAGACCAATGTTTTGACGGTTTTGACTTATTTTGATTTTGAACTGCTAAAATGTTAGTATTATACAATTTTCAGACAGTAAAACACATGAAATAAAAAATAAAAACTTCTCAACAGTTCAAAATTTAAATAAGTCAAAACATTGGTCTTGTCGAAGTGACATTGTTCTTATCAAAATGACAAGCGCACACAAATCAGCTGATTCCAAGTACTTCAAGGTCGCTCGAGTCACGTGTCTGCTCGCGCCCTATATATATATATATATATATATATATACATATACAGGGTGTTTCTTATATGTAAATTATAGTCATTAGCAATAACAGCACAATAAAATAACTGCCACAAATTTTGGTATCATTTCTTCCTGGCTTAATTATTTCGCAATGGCATGTTCAATAGATAACGTTGCAAATATTTTGATGGAATATTATTTAATCTTTCAGTTGATAGGTAAAGTAAGTTAAACGCGTAAATATATTTTATTTACACACAATCGTAACTTTGAAGGGCTCCAAAATTTAATAATACAGGTACATATTTCATACATTAATTTTATTTTTGTTTATTTATTTATACATTTATATATTTAGATTTTAGATTTTTTGGGTGCCCCAATAAGCCAATCACCCTAAGCCAATGCCTAAGTGGCTCGCGCCTTAAGTCGCCAGTGTTTAGAAAATAACGTTTTCCTACAACCGTGCGTGAAACGTACTTTTCATGCACTCATTATAGTGTGTAAAGTGTCACTTTTCAAGCACTAGTGCGTGAAAAGTACTTTTCACGCACTAGTGCTCGGCCAGGCAACATTAAAATTTGGTTAATTTGCATGTCAAGTATATAATTAGATAGTAAATAATAATGAAAATAATAAAATTTATTGAGAAATATGAATATACATATAAATGAAACAAATCTAATATTTTTTTTAACAGATTGAGTACTAATCTAATTTTTAAGAACATTAACATTTTTTTGACATGAATTTTAATCTAACCTAATTTTTAATATTAATATTAAATGTACAATTTGTACATTATAAAAGACTAATCATCGTCTGTCTAATATTCTTCCAAGTGTTTAAGATACATTTTGTTCAGTGTTATGAGAAAGAGCACTAACAGTACCTATTTGAAGCTGCTGAATGCCTGTACACTCAGTATTATGAGAAACATCAATACCATTTCGGTTGTAGGAAAAATGTTGTATGCAACTCATGCGTAAAACATCGCACTCGACCAAAAAAGTACTACTTTACACACTTGTTACATAAATAACTATTCTACACTACGTAATCTACATTTCCACCGTACGATATTACCAATTATTTAAGTCACGATTTGAAATAAAATAAGCATTTCAAATTATTTCTAACGTAAAGTTTCAACATCCAACTGTGCGTCACGTTTCGTTATACGTAACTAAGGCTCGCTAACTGCCTAATAATCGAAAACGCCTATTATGAATGAAACGTATTTCGTATAATGCATTGTACCTATTTCATTTTTCTGACGTGTTTACTTCCCTATTTATGGTACAAATAGTTAAGTAAATATATCTACTACGTATATTAAAAATATCCACATTGTAGTTCAGTGAAATTCTGATCTATAAAAATACACTTTAGTTATGTATCGGGAGAATAGTAAAATATTCATGTAGTCATCTATAACAAAACATTCCTGCATGTATCAGACGAACAATATTTCGCTGCATTCTACTGGTGAAAATCTTTTCATCCCTTCCTAAAGTTTATACTTATGTTCACGCCCAGCTTGTATTATTTATTTATTAGGACCCAAATTAGGGGAATTAAAAAGTCAGGATAACTATTTTAGTTAGAAACATGTGCTTGAGATTACGAATTATTTTTACTTACCACTTCACCATGTTTGAGGTTATACAAAAAATTGTGTTCCTGTTTCTTGTTACATTAACATAAACTTCATATTGTCAATATTTATTTACAATTCAGAGTTTAATAAAAGTTTCACACAACAAATTTATAGAATAGTCACTGATTTAACACAAACAATATACATTTGAATACGAATAAAGCACACTGTCACTGTGGAACTGAAAAGAAATTATAAACAAGAATAAACAATAAAATACGACTTCCACGAAATCTGGCGAGCTAAGACGAAAATTACCGAACTGAAAATTAGCGTCTGAATTATTTATATTTATAATATACCCATGTAACAAAAAATACAAACAAATCATAAAATACAAGGTGCTAACAATTATTCAAAATCTGTTATACAGTATTATTTTTTTACCTCCCGTCATACCGTAGGTAACTCTTATAACAAACTTCCAAATATTTCTATTTCCCGTATTTAAGCTTTCTGAATTCATTTAAAGAGTTGATTAGATTTTGGGTACAATTGGATAACCGGAAGTGATACTTTACATGAAGCCCATAACAGTTTTTAATGAAAAAATATACTAAAATATAATCCAAAACTTTTCAATTTTAGCATTTAAGACTTTTATATCAAGGGGAACAGCATATTAGATTTTGGCTACAATTAATAAACCAGAAGTGATACTTTACTTGAAGCTCTCAACAGATTTTCGTGAAAAATATATTTCGATACCTATATTCCAAAACTTTTCAAATTTGGCATTTAAGATTTTTATAGTAATAAGAACGACATGTTAGATTTTTTCTAAAATTGATAAACCGGAAGTGATACTTTACTTATTTTAATAGTTTTTGTCATGGCACTCTGATTACATGTAGAAATAAATATGAAAATATTTTTTCTTTTGCACTTTTCTCGTTTTTTTCGTTATGTAAGGGTGTAAACATTTTATATCTTTGTAATCAGAAAAAAATGCTGAATCGAATAGTCGAATAAAAAAAAAGTTCTCATTTAAAATTAAAAAGTTGAACACTGTATTTTGAGAACCACTGGTTGAAAAAAAAATTGTAATGCTCATTTTAATAGTCTTGTAATATAGAAATTGTTTGCTAATTTAACCGACTTCGTATCTCTTACGGTTCTCGAGATATCAATAATGAAACACTTAAATTAAACACCCTGTATATTTCACTTAGTACTTATCTATTATATTATAAAAAAAATCAGGTACAAAATCATTGTTATAAAATTAAAATAATTATTTGGCTAGTCAATTCTATATATCAAAATTTAATCTTCTTTTCTTTTTCGTCAATTCCTGTAATATTTCTTCCCTACAAATTCCGGTATGTCTGTAGATGTTAAGTAAGGCTAATCCATGTAGTCTGTTTTCTGACATTGTATTTCTCAAATATGATTTTAATCTTCTTAATGTCGAATATGACCTTTGGGCTGTACATGTTGTTACGGGCAAAGTTGCTAATATCTTAATTAAATTATATACATTTGGAAATAATAATATTTTCAATGGCGAGGGTTTTAAACCCGAACCCCCTCCTTGGCTACGCCACTGAGTCGAATTCAAATCATAATCGAGTTAAAAGAAACTTTTATGAATAAATAAATCAACAAGTAATAGTTAATTTATATAGTTATTGTTGAAATAGAATTACTGCACATTATAAAGTTGATTATGATGAAAAGTCACAAGAATAATTAAACTAGTTCGTGAATATAACATAACATTTAATAATATCACCATTAATCAAGTCCCAGTGCAGACTAGAAGTTAGTTTGGAATTAGAACCTGGAGTTAATCATGTGGAATTCTCAGAAGCGTAATGCGTAGATTATACTCGATGGAATACGGAAACCAGAGGGTTTTCAACCCGCATTATATTTTTCTTTCCGATAAAGTCTGCGGTTTATAATTTGTGTCGTGGGACTGAAAAGAATAACTATACTCGTATAATGGGATAGTGTAACGTTCTTATTTATTTGAAAGGCATTTATAAATTTATATCTTGTGTTTTTTTTCTTAATTTACTGCAACACACTAATATCTACACAACTATAATATTGAAACAACTAATACGATTTATAAAAATAAACGCAAAATTAACAACAAATATACACGCTTGTTTTGTATCAGATTTGCATCACAGCAACATGTAAAACCTTTTTATTTAATTATTTACCAAAATAACAATAAATTAT
Organism: Harpalus rubripes; assembly: GCA_963082715.1. Classification (NCBI taxonomy): domain Eukaryota; kingdom Metazoa; phylum Arthropoda; class Insecta; order Coleoptera; family Carabidae; genus Harpalus; species Harpalus rubripes. Next base: position 70,728,765 of record OY720450.1, read on the forward strand.
TATTATTTTTTAATTACTATGAAATGTATAAACATATACTTTCAATTAAAATACTTTAAAAAAATGTAAAACCGGCTCATTGTTAAATTAAATTTCTGAACATATCAAAACATATCTTATCAAATTCATGCCTATAAAATTCTGGCAAAGAAGTATATTAATTAAAATAGATGTTTATTAAAACGATAAGCAATGACAATGATGATTACTGTGATTAAACAAATATTAAATACTAATGTAAGACTTAAACACCAATAGCTGGTTTATGATGGATTTAATTTACAAATTTACATTTACGAATTTACATTTATAAATATAAATTGTACATATCTGCCTTTACTGGTTCATGATGATTTTAAGAAATTTATGATTTATGGCTGGTTTATGATAGATTTAATTTACAAATTTAGATTTACGAATTTACATTTACAAATATAAATTGTACATATCTGCCTTTACTGGTTCATAATGAATTTAAGAAATTTATGATTTAGAATTTACATTTAAAATATCACCATATTTTATATTGTAAATGTAAATTTGTAAATGGGTCCAATCATTTCACAGTATTTCAAACAATGATTTTTGATGGGGAAAATGATAGTTTCAAATGACAGTTGAAACATTTTAATTTTGATTTGACAAATGGATTCTGAAATTATGAATATATTATTATTATTATTATTATTATTATTATTATTATTATTATTATTATTATTATTATTATTATCTGTAGAACAATACAGATTGATTATGATAAAAGTAATAAATATCAAATAACTGTCATCTCATCTGTGTCAAACCACGTTACCCAATATAAGTTGATTGGCCATATTTCATATCTTTAAATTCATTATAAACCAGCAAGGTAAATCATAAATTTAAATTTATAAATTAAATCCATCATAAACCAGCTTACGTTACATTATGTATATCGTAGTGTAAGCTGAGAGTAAACGAACATACTAGACCTAACCCTAATTTCATTTGATTTTCATATAGTACAAAAGCGACCTCCGTGATTCTCTCTCCATGATAGCAGAGTGGAGATAAATTCAAAATTTTACTAGCCGACTGTCGCGCGTACATTTCTGTCACATTTGTGAATGTTTGGAGTAGACTGTGCTCAACAAAAATATCTCCTTTACGTTTTTATTATTTAATATATTTTTATATAATTATAATCTCTGTAATATTTGCATAACAACATTTTGAAGATCCAAAATAAACATACAAAGTTATCTTTAGTTGTTAACTAACAATAACACACAACCACTACCACTGCCACTGTTCTATTGTATTTATTTTTTTTTACTTGACAGTACTTGACAGTTATTTGCTACTGAGCGTTCTGTTGCTTTAAGAATATTCTTATTCTAGTAGGAATATTTCTGACACCGATAGAACGTACCTATTGAAAGACCGTGAGTGACGCCTGGTATGCGCCCTCAGAGGTACAAATTTACCTTTTGATTTCGATACAGATTATTATGATGCAGATGAACTTTATAACCAATTTATTGGTTCATACGAGTAGTTTATTTTTTAATTATTATGAATAGTCGTAGAAAAAGTATTTTATAATAATTTAATGTCTTAATAAGGTCTTCAAAGTAATTTTGTGTGAGCTACATAATTATTTATTTTTACTTTGATACAGGAAATACAAACCGGAAAGCCGAATTGATTTAAGCCAAAGTATTTAATAAAATTGGGACAGTTTAAAAACTAGATTAAATTCGTTAGATAAATGAAAGTATTTAGTTTGTTGATTAAGCAACTAATTCAATATTATTCAAAATTGTAATTATATTAAAATTACAATAATTCTGAAATATTCGCAATATGGCGTAATTTTTTTTCATAATATAGTTTACGATTTAATTTAAATTGATATGTTCGTGGAAATGTCAGTAAAATAAAGAAATAAATAACGAGAATTAAAAAAATACATTGTATAAAATACGCATTGTTTAAAATTTTCATTTAAAAAGATATAAATATTTTTAATGTCAATAATTTATAACATGAACATGAATATCTACTATTGAAATTTTTAAAATAGGTACATAATTACTTTACAAATCTAATAATAATTAGTTATTCTGATGAACTAATTATTTTAATATTTTCACATAAATGTCAAAATGTCATGCTTAAATATTTAATTTCATTCGCACAAATATATCATATTATTGCCCAAATTCAAAAAGGTTCGCAATGTTTCAAAATTTTTGACAAATAAAATCAAACTTGACAAATTATATTTGGATTTTTTTTAGTGTTGTCTATATTTACTGGATAAAAATTATAACGAACCGTTAAAAATTTTACGAGTATTTATGAATATGAGCATGCGTATTTTCAAATTAATTGTAGTTTCGTGAACAAGTATTATTTCCGTAAATGGAGTTTACTTTTAAAATTACTTTAAGCTGAAATATCTTATCATAAACAAATATCACAGATCTTCTCGCAGATCTCATTTCAAATATTGTTCTTTTTAATTAAACATAATTTTGTTTTAATTAAGACTGTAGACATTCGTAAATTCAACATATAAATTAGTGTGCTGCAAAAATACCGACAATTTCAGAAAATTGAGCAGTTTGTTTCAAGATTTTATTAATAACATGGGAAAGGTCATGTTCCTATGTTTTGGCGGGAAATATGAACCAATTAATGTATAGATTAGGAATAACAGAAACTTAGGTATAATCAGTTTCTAATTATTTACTACAATAATTATATTGATTTTAAAGCAAAAATTCCAAGAATTGAGTACATATTATAACATAATTCTTATGAGTTCAATTTTTTAATTTTATTAAATTTCTTGCTGTGACAGTGTACTAAAGACAATCATAAGTAATATAACAAGTGATATGGACATTGTCGATTATTTTTTGACATTAATTTTAATTGTTAATTGTTATTGAAAATAAGTTATATTTTTATCAAAATATACATATTTTTTCTCAATTTTTTTGTTAGGTCACCTAGCTCATTTGACATTTTCAACAGAAGCTCCTCATATATCATAACGGCTTATTAATCATTGCCGGACGTGCTAAGCTGCTTTTATTCGCATACTTCGGAAATGACAATATATCTGTATCGGTGGTCACCTCGCGGGCACTTCAGGAGTCACTTTTGCGCTACAATCAGTCCTTTAATTTTTTCAATGAAAATAATGTTGCAAATTTCGTAGGCTGGTCAGGTCTGTATTTTATGTGAAAAATTCTGACCTTTCATTAATATAAATTTAAAAGGATTAGAATTTTCAAACGTGTAACATTTTCAGAAATTTTATTACATAGAATGAAGGACCAAGAGTGAGACACATAAAGCAGAGCGAATGGAACTTTTGACTTTTATTTGAATTAAACACTGTTTTGTCTGAGAATTTCGTGCACCATTAAGCACTAGTAATAAACTACGTTTTTCGAGATGTATCAATTCCAAATGACTGCTTCTCTCTTAAAGATGAACAGACAAATATTCTTTTTCTTTGCGAAAAGATAATATAGACTTTTGTTTCTTGATTTATACGAGTGGAGTAAAAAAGTGGAAATACAGTTTTTTGTAAGAAGCAATATTGGTAAAAAGAACATAGATAATAAATATGAAAATATTTTTATTTATACGTTATAATAATAAATAAATGAAGTGTTTAGCACATATTAAATAAAAATGACTGTTAAATAATTTTAATTTTAAAGACAAAGTTATTTACGTGCATCCAACGGACGGTGGTCCATAATCCAGTTCGACCTGTAGTTCTAAAAAAATGAATGCCCATATTCATAAACATTCGTAAAGTTTCAAAACGGCTTGTTAAAATTTTTGACAAATAGAATCAAACTTGACAAGTTACATTTCGATTTTTCTGTCAGTGTCGACTGTTTTTACTGGATTAAAATTATAATGAACCGTTAAAATTTTTACGAGTGTTTATGAATATGGGCATAAATGTTCTTCGTTAAACTGTGGTATTTTTTACCTCCAGCTTCCCTTGGTAAGGGAGGTATAGGGATCGTGCTAAAAATTGCATATAGAGATTTTGGTAAATTGCCACGTTTTAAGGTCCGTAGAATCCAATTTTAACATTTTCACGGTGATGTGTGTGTGTGTGTGTGAGTGTGTTACTTGTGTGTGTGTTTGTGTGTGTGTCTGTGTGTGCGTGTGTGTGTGTGTGTCTGTATGTGCGTGCGTTTGTGTGTGTGTGCGTGTGTGTGTATGTGTGTGTATGTATGTGTGTGTATGTGTGTGTAGGTGTGTATGTGTGTGTATGTATGTGTATGTGTGTGTTTGTGTGTGTGTGTGTGAGTGCGTGCGTGTGTGTGTGTCTGTGTGCGTGTGTGAGCGTGTGCGTGTGTGTGTGTGAGCGTGTGCGTGTGTGTGTGTGAGCGTGTACGTGTGTGTATGCGCGTGTGCGTGCGCGCGTGTGTGTGTGTATGTGTGTGTGTGTGTGTGTGTGTGTGTGTGTGTGTGTGTGTGTGTGTATCCTATTTGCGCTCTAACTCAAATACTAAGTATCATACAGAAAATTTTGAAACCTTATATTTATACCTTAGATTTTGGTGTAAATCAGATAACCGGAAATGGCACTTTACTTGAGGCACAAAATAGTTTTTCTCCGAAAAATACCTTTAAATGTTATTTTTTCGAGATTTATGTTTTTATAAAAATTAAAGATTATTATTATTATTATGGGGTCTCGTGGCCGCGTGCCTGAGTGTCAGGTCGCGAATCTGGGGAACCGGGTTCGATCCCGACCGACGCCAAATATTTCCAATTTTAAATGGCACAAAATTGACCCCTGTGGTGCACTCTCCACGCCAGCAATGAGTGCCCGTGAGGTGACGCCTGGTAAGCACCCGCACGGTGCAAATATTTCATCATTACCGCATCTGCGTACAAAGCAGATTGACACACCCAGCAATGGGTAATAAGCCGTGATGATATATTTATTTATTTATTTTATAAAGATTATTAAATTTTCTATTGGTTTGCCTTAATACTTTTTCTATACATTTTTGGATAAATTTATAAAATTATCTATAATTTAAATCACATAGCTGCACTTTAAACAAACACAACTACTTGATTAGACAGTTCATACCTCAAATGTATGTAACTGACAGATAAATGTCACTGTGAAAGAACTAATCATTTCAATTTAATAATAGTAACGTTTTAAAAAGAAAATAGTAAATAGAACCATAGTTATATGGAATGGATTTTAATACAGTTTCTAGTATAACTAAATATGTAAGTATGTATATTTAAATTAATAAAAATTAAATAGCGGGAGGTGTTGTGTTAGCCACATCAGGTTTTTTAAATAGGATAAATAATTGTAATCACACATATTGGAATATGAATGAATAATAAGCAATTTAATATTCCAAGTTAACTCAGTGGCTAATTTTTAGCAGCTGATTAAATGTTTCATCCAAAAGTTATTAATTTGACAATTAAAAATCCTTTTTCTACATATCTAAGCAGGCTTTTTAATAATATAATTAAAATAATTTGTATTGTGACTACTGAATCATTATTCAATAATCATTAATGTCTTGCCTTATAATTTGAATAACAAGTTTTGAAAAGTGTCACTTTATGGAGTAGATGTAAAAAAAATCTAAATTTGAACAAGGAAATTAAAATGAAAAATAGTCACCGGAACAGGAAAAATTTTTGACCTTCTCACAACATAAATGTAGCTAAAATTCTTACACAAAGTTTTGTACGACAAGAATGCGCTATTGTTTTATTTTCATTTTATTGTGTACATTCCTTTGTTAAAGTAAAACAAACACAATAAGATATAAAGTTAACTATGTAAATTTAATTAAAGGTAATTCTGCTTGTTTTGTATTTCATGTAGAAGTATACCGTGTTACTGAGATAATTTCATTGCAGCTGTTAGAAGAACTAGGTGTTTCAAGAGACACAAATTGTATGGTCCACTGAAAAAGGACTGTCATTTTCACAGCTTAAAGTTGCAGCCGTGTTGAACTTTAAACAAGTATGCTATGGTCTACTAAGCAAACAGAATATTCTTGAGAGCGTCAGATAAAAACGTGGCAGCTTGTTATACGTATACCACGCAATAGATTTTAGTTACTTTTTAGGGTATTCAATTTATCGTATTTTGACAGCATGGGTTTTCTATTTATAATGTAAATGAATGTATCTGAATAGCTGATATACACTAAACATCATACGGGAACACAATATTTATGATTCTATATTTGACAGATGTATTTACATATCATACTTGCTAATTTTTTTATTGTTCTGTTTTTCTTTTATGCATGCACCATTGTTACACTTATGCAGTTTTTACAAAATTTTGATGTAAAGTTAAAATTTAAAAGTTTTAAGGATTGTAATAGCTATTAACATACCTAGGAATGTTATGTGTATCATAACTGCCGAAGATGTCGGTTTGAAATCCGAGCTCGTAGAGCGAGGATTTTAAGACATCTAAGGCTTGTTATGATTAATAACATCCGTGGTTTGTTCAATAGTTTATCGGTTTCATAAAATTAAGACATTATTGATAAATACCATTTTTTGAAATTCTCTCATTAATGACACTTTCAGATTGCTATGGTTAACAAAAAAATTATTTTGACATATGTCAATATGGCAAATATTCAAATTATGTGCTTTATTCCTCATGTTTATTACTTTAGAATAAAGTAGACCGTACTTAGAACGATAGGCTAACGTTATCTGTATATATTAATGAAGAACGTTATATTTTCATTTTATTTTATATTCATTTTGTAGACCGTTGATGACAAGTCAGTATGGTAATAATATTACCATACAGATACAGTTATTACTTAGTTACCAGCCTACTTTTATACATGTAAACAATGGTAATGTATGGTATTACTCATGAGAATGAAGTTTGCATCACGAGCGAACGCGAGTGATGTAAATCATTCGAATGAGTAATAACCATTACATGCGAATAGAATACTATACTTTATCCACAATTGTCAAATAATAACATATCAGTGACATATTGGTTTTTAAAAATAAGTAGAATTTTCTCACTGACAAATGCAAAAATGTTTTTGTTTACATAGACAAATCTAGTCATCGGTGTAGTTGTAACAAAATTATGAAGTGATTTGACATTTAATATAAAATCTTAAAACCGACTATTCAGCTACAATTCAAGCTTAAGAAGAAAATAAAAGTATGAAAAATGACAAAACTAGTGTAATTTTGGCTTTTTATGTGGAAAGAATTACTTATTAAAAGTAATTTTGTGTGTACTCTTTGAAAGGTAGGATTTGAATTTGGCGTAACGATTGAATAATATTATTCCATTGAACTGTCAATATTATTCAATTAGTAACAGTAACGAAGGTCATTAATTGATAAAAATCGGTAGAATTATGGGTATATTATTTGACAGTTGTGGATAAATTTATTTATTAAATTTTGAGTATTTTTGGTATATAATTTACGTAGTGAACTGGAAATTTATGCAGTTCTTGAAGATGAAATGATTGGTATTAAAATTCAATGAAAATTACAGCTGTTTAAAGTATCGTTCACAACAAACAAAAAATCTGATGTGGCCAGCACATTACCTTCCGTCAGTTCTATGTAATTTATACAAATTCCATACAGACAGTTTCTTGTGAAAGATCCTATATTTCTAGTACATTACCTTCCCACAGTTCTATGCATTTTGTACAAATTCCACACAGAAAGTTACTTAGAATTGATTGTAAAATTATAACACAAACATGTCAATCGCACTTGACATTTAATTTTTTTATAATTTTTACCTCTCGCTAAGAGAGGTATTGAATTCATGCTAAAAATCACATATCCAGATTTTAGTGAATAAGCACGTTTTAAAGTCCCTAGAATCCGAATATAACATTTTTACGATGATGTCCGTGTGTGTATGTGTGTGGATGTGTGTGTAAGTATGTGTGTGGATGTGTGTGTATGTGTATGTGTGTGTGTGTGTGTGTATGTGTGTGTGGATGTTGGATCCACGATTTCTGAAATACTATAAGACTTCAGACATTTTGAACTACGGATTCCTCAATCTAACAATAATGGGAAGAGTTGATTAAGTTTTGCTAACAATTAGACAACCGGAAGTAGTAGTTACAAGAAAAAAATCATCTAAATATTATTTATGTAAATACTTATATTAAAGAACGTTAAATTCTTTATTCGATAAATATAAATTCATTATTATATCTTCTATACATTCAGAGATAAAGAAAAGCATATAAAATAATTTGATGTAAAAAATCTCAGATCAAACTACTTCAAGGCAAGCAATTCAAATGTTTGGAATTGTTAAATAAAATAGGAATAGACCGAAAATAATCAAATAGGAATACAGGTAAGTTACTAAATAGAAGTGAAACATATTTTACATAAGAGATACACAATGTAGGAACAGATGACACACAATAAACAACCAATAAAAAGGAGACATGAATAAAGAAGATTTATTGGACAGAACACTAACTAAAGAAGTTATAACAATTGAAAAACACAAGGAATATAAGGGACTGACAGAATAACAGTAAAGATTCGACGAGGGAAATCCAGATTTAGAATGAAAGTAAGGTACGTAAAAGACAGGAATAGGAATCTACAGAAAAAAATGTTATAGGGCAAAATTAGATCGTAACATATATTTTTTTTACTAAGAAAACATGTCATATAAAAGAAGTTCTTTAATATACTATTTTAATATTTTCATTGACCTTAAAAAACACCTACGTCAACGAAATGAAATCCCCGGATATATAATTATCCGTCTGACGTTCCCAAAAACACATAATAACATACGTAAATGTCCGATAAATTCGAACGTCGAGCTGCTCATCAACAATACGTACATCAATTACGAGATATCAGTCCATATATGTAATTGTATCTATTTAATACGATTTCATTCAAACTGTTCTCCCTCAATTTGACATAACCTTCATTTGCAGTAGCGCCAAACAATTAAACGGATGTATATATGTCTATTTATTAATTATTCCATAAAAGTTGAGAATGTAATGCTATATACAGAATAAATTAAATAAGTCTCTGTCAGGGTGCAATGCGCAATGTGGAACGGCGGAAGGCAGTGGTAAATGGACCACATCTGCTCTCGACAGCTATTGTGCAATTTGCGATGTCTCACACCAACCGCCACGTACCGTGAAAGAGAGAATGCAATGGTTTGTGCTAAAATTTTATTTTTGGGTAAGAGTTGCGGTTTTACGTTCATTGAAACATTGAAACTAATTAACAAAAAGATAAAAATAGTAAGAATTGGGTCAAAAATTTAGGTTAAGCTTTTATAAGATGTTAAACCTTGACTGTTCCAGGTCATTGTAATTGATGAAGTGCACTTAGATAATAGTATTTGGTGGGTAGTTGCAGCCTAAGTGCTCTCTGGTTTAAAAAAAAACTTAATTACTATTTAAAACAGTGGACAGGGTTGCGTCGTGCGTATGGGCAGGTTGTGCCCCGCACAAAGGCGCCTGACTTTAAGGGGCGTCGTTTCAAACAGTAAAGTAAGTAATAGTAAATTTTTATAAAATGCTCTTATTCGTAAAGACAAAATTACTATAAAACTTACAAATTAACGTGATAGAAGTGAACAGTATATTTTTTAATTTGTTTGCATTAGAGCTCTAGGTATAAGTAAAATAATTATCTTATCAATCGGTTCGTTATTATTCTAGCATTGTTATATTGAAATAATAACTATAAAAATGTTGATTACAACAATTAATATATTGATTATAACTCAAGAATATTGATTACAAGAACGAATCCCACAATGAATCCAATATTTAAATACCTATTATCATTTTGCAAAGAATCAAATTCATATACATTTCTGAAATCTGTTGTAAAATTGTTGATTACAACAAACAATTATAACTTATTGATTACAAGAATGAATTTAGTAAAATTTCATCAATATAATAATCTAGCATTTTTGAAGAACAAAAAGTATAGTTTAAACTTTACATTGCAAATTTTACATCATGATGGGAAGGGGCGCTAAAATCTAACAGCACAAAGGCGCCTAATACCCACGGAGCGGCCCTGACAGTGGAATAAATCCTTTGAAGTAGTGATGCACGCGAGGCGAGAAATATAAAATATCGATCTCTTCTCGTTTCCGTACCTGTAATCTCGCATTTTTTTGGGCCTCGTCTCGATCTCGAGCGAGAGTCTCGCTGTAAAAATGAACGCTTGCCCACTATATATTTACGTCACTTTAACAACAAGAGACAATTTCGCACTAGTCGTACCATCGTCCGTGTCGTAGTACTTTAATAAAGAGAATAAACTCAAAATTCTGGTCACCAAATTATTTCAATACAACAATATGAACTTGTTTATTCTTTTATGCTAACCAGAAAATGAGATGAGTTACTAAATACTTTAATTTGCTTCTAAAATAACTAATTCATTACAACATAATTACTTCGTTTACATGCAGTTTTGAAAATGGTTTCAGTTTTCAGTCAAAATTATGCAAAACTGTTTACATGCAGTTTTCAAAACAAGTTTAAAAATTGATTTGAAATCAGTTTCGGCGCATGCGCATTTAGCTCAGTGTTGCCAACCTTAATTTTTGTAAATTCCCTTTTATAATGCCAAAAATTCCCTTTTCCATGTCAAAATTCCCTTTCCCTTTATAAAATTTTAAAATATTTTATTATTTTCAATAAATTAAAAAAATCAATTATTTATATATAAATAGAATATATTAATACATATTTCTATTTATAAACTGACACTAGGTAAACAATAAATAATATTGCACAATTTTATTTCACACCACAATAAGCGATGATTGAGCATGAGCGAACGAGATGAGTCGATGAGCGCAAGCGCATAGCCTTAGGAACAATGTAAGGAGAATATCTATTCGGTTTATTTCGCCACATTTCGCGCCCGTTTACTTCTTATATTGAAAAGTTTAATATCGAGAGTGATATTTGCTAAAATAAAACAATTATATTAATCTTATTTGTTTATTAAATAAGAAATAATCAAAAATCACTTCAAAACACTAAAAATTCCCTAATCATTGTAAAAATTCCCTTTTTCCCATTCGAGGCCGAAAATTCCCTTAAAAGGGAAAATTCCCACGAATTGGCAACACTGATTTAGCTGATGTAACTGACAGATCCTTTTCACTCCAAATACTTTGTTTTGCTATTATTCCAATTATTTTTTATACTTCGTACCACTACTTACGCACTAAAACTATACAACTGTCAGTATATTTGAAGGTTAGTAACACAAAGCGACAGAAACGTTATGCTCTGTACGCATGCGCAGTATCGAAACTGAATTTCAAGTGTTTACATGAGTAGTTTTGAAACTAGTTTCCAAGTCCAACCCATGAATTTTAGTTTTGGTTTGAGATAATTCAAAACCGTTTTGACACTGTATACGTGGCGTTTTCAAAACTAAAAACGTTTTAAAAACGGTTTCAAAACTGCATGTAAACTCAGTATATGATTTGTAAACTATTAGTAATGGTGGATTCATGCAACATTCATTTTCATTTAATTTTCATTTCATTTACATTACATTTTATTTCATTTTCACTAAAAAAAGTAGAGTGTCTAATCAAATTCACTAGTAATTTTAAATGTGTACACTGAAATGGTTCTCCGCACATTAACTCTGGCTACTTTGTTTTTGTACTCATTATATCTCTTATTCATAAGTTCGCATTTTACTTAAAATGTTAAAACAGCTTTGTTCTTCGCGCATGCGCAGTTGCCTTATTCACTACATTACTATACCTTGTTCCATTTAAGCCATTCCGTATTGCGGAGCATAGGGAATAGTTTTGACCTCTCTGATTGGCTGAAAGTAGAGACAAGAGACAAGTGTACCCAATGTAATTTCGGCTACTTCAGATTTGCGCTGTTGCCAGTGCCATCTACTAAAGGCTTAAATGGAACAGAGCATAGTGAAAATGTATTGGAAAGTTAAAAGTTTGTTAACTTTGAAATGTATTAATGTAATGAAAAGTGATTTAAATGAATAACGCGTTTGCATTAATATGTCCTACAATTTTCATTATTTAAACTTTTTAGAATTAAAATATAATGAAAATGAAATTTAAATTAAATGTTGCAATGGATCCATCTTTACATAAGAAAAATCTTTTTTGTAACTAAAATTAAACTTTATCATTAACTATATGCCACCATTTAAGTATAATTTAGTCATCAAAAAAACAAGTTGGCTCCCATCGACGTTTAATATCATGAAGGTGAGGCTGAAATTTTGGAGAAAAACTAGTTCTGTTGGATACAAAACTGATTTTTTATTTACTTTGTATTTCCTCACTCTGAACCGATACCAATCGACTCTAAATAGAGACAAAAAATGTATAATGGATTCATATGATTGTCATTTACGTGTTCTATGCACGTATTAGCGTTGACTTATTGTTATTTTTATACAAAATAAAATCTTAATTATTTGCCAGTGAAAAATAACAAAAATAGTGATCCATCAGGTATACGTCCTATACGTCAAAATATTAGTCGACCTAAACGCCAATAAATTATTACGTGAAATATTTGACTCACATACTCCCTCTGCCTCTGAAAACCTTTTTGTATAAAAAGGAAATGATCGAGGTTGCGAACTATCCTATTTTTTATTATAGTAATCACTAAAGCCATCGTTCTTCTTCATGGGTTTATATCCGATATTTATGTTCGTTTGTCAATTTGATGGAAAGAATGAAAAATGTGAAAAATATTTTCCCAAAAGAGATTTCGCTGAATAAAAAGCCCATTTGCATAAGAATAAATAAAGTGTAGGTGAGACCTGAGACGTAATAGCGAAAAGTGTAATTTTGTTTTTATCTAAGGGATAAAAAAGACATTTAGTATTCGAATAAGATACATACTTTGAAGTGAAGACAATGTAATAAGGAAAATAGAATTTTAGGTAACTTCGTTGTACAATTCTCTAAATGGAAAAGCAAAAAATCTTTGAACTCAATTCACGCCAAAAATAAATTAGAATTGAGTGCTTTGAGTTAGATAAATAATCAAATTTACAACTAAAGGACGCATTTAGAATAAATTTTAGGAATACTTGTGATTATATACAGGCTGTTTCAGACCATCCGCCCCAGGCCTTTTTTAGATCTACGACGTCCTAGAAGCTCAGGAAAAAACTATCATAACATAATCCTCTCGGAAGAATTTATTGGTAGTATTATCGATTTCCGGAATTTACGGGAAGTAGGCGTAACTACACTCAGGTTCAGAATTTAAAATGGAAATGTAGATCATGTGTATTCTAAAAACAAACAACTTTTGTTGGAAACATTTTATTTTTGTATTATGTATTATTTACGAAATAAATATTAATTTCTTTTTAAATTTTTGAAGTAAATGGTTTTTCATTTTCAATGATCGGATTTTGAAATTAGATAAAATTCGAACGAATTTGAATTCCAACAAATTTTTATAATGAAAGTATAATCATTGACTTTAATAATGTCCAATAATATTATCGAGATTATCACCACGGCTGCGTTTGACGGCTCAAATCTCGAATAAGAGAAGTCTAATTTTCAATCACATTTTAGCACACCGGCTATTTCGCGTCATATATGTTCTCTTTTATATCTTTAAATGTCCTTACCTTATTGGCGTGTAGGTACGAATGACTTCAAATAATTCCAGAGAAAGAAGTCTATAGGTGTTAAATCACACGATCTTGGTTGCCAACTCATATCGCCGTTTTGTGAAATTAGGCGCCCAGGGAATTTTTTCCGCTAAACAGAGATTATTTCACCATTTTTATGTCACATAGCGCTATCTCGTTGAAAAAAATATTAGAGATCCATATCAAGCAAAAAAGGCAAAACAAAAAATCATTTATCATTGTTCTGTACCTTTCTCCATTGACGGCCAATGCTCAGACCTGAGCGGTTTTAAAAAGTAAGGGCCGATGATATCTCCAGTCCACAATCTATACAAAACAATGAGTTTTTCTGAATGCAATGAGCGCTCCATGATTTTTGTGACTTATCTTCAGCACATATACAGCAATTTTGCTTGTTCAAAAAATCGGTTAGGCAAAAATGGGCTTCGGCGCCGAAAAAAATGTTTTTGTCGAAATTACGAATTACAGAACACAAATTTTCATAATATCTGTATAATTTCTATGCATTGTTGGACTGAGAACTTTTCCATGATTAAAGCTACATTCACAGCTACTTTTTTAATGCATAATGTTAATACATAATGCGAATAGATAATGCATAACGAAGTTTGTTATAAGGCAACGCACAGGACCATTCATAGCTAGTTTTAACATTAACGCATAATGCGCAAACACAATGCATAGCAACAAATGTTTGTAAACTCCACACTTTTATGCATTACGTAAATTTGTGACAGATGTCAAAATAAATTTGCGAGAAATCTTAAAATCTTCAATTTCGAAGAAAACAAATAGCTGCATCTAGTGCTATATTTGTAATACCATGTGCTCAAATAAAATTAAACAAGGAAATGCGCTTCAGCAATTCTTTCCTGCCATGCTAAACTTCAATTTTGACAAATAATTTGAATAAATGCAGATGTCAACTATCAATTAAAATTTGTTGCAGAAAATGCTTTTTTTCTTAACCTTACGCATTACCACTGTATATTAAAGTTATGTCTTATGCATTATCATTACGTATTAAAAAAGTAGGTGTGAATCTAGCTTAATAATCACACATTAATGATTGTTTCTGTTTCCTAAGGCCCGGGCCACACTATGCGTTTTAGCGGGACCGGTAAAATCGCATCCGGTTAAACGGGATGGATCATACAGCGTTCACATATATCCCGCTAAACAGGACGGCAGCTTTGACAACCCGATTTGGGCACAGTCTGAGTAATGTCTGATCAGTACAGAGCCTAAATAGTATACGTTGTCTATTAAAAAACAAAACCAGAACATTGTGAACGGTCGCATTATTTCTAAAATGTTGTAGTTGTCATGCGGCAAATTGACCGTCCGGTCCTACCGCAACATGCTGCGGTAGTATCCGGCAACCGGACCGCAACCGCATCAGTGTGGACGCATTTAAAACAATAAGTTGTTGTCTTTCCGGTCAACCGGTCCCGTTAAACCGGCCCCGCCAAAACGCATAGTGTGGCCCGAGCCTATGGTTGCTGATTGAGAGCAATTTAAAATCCGGTCATACGATTTGAAAATCCAAAGATTTAATGGAACAATTCCGAGCTCGAGCACTTTAAAAGAAGTACTGCAAAATTTAAATTATAATGCAGCGAAAACAATGTACTTCCCACCCTGATCGGTACATAAACATTCGACATGCTGATGGTGTTAGGTGAAACCTCGCGGTTTGAAAACACTATGTTTTCACATTCCGAAACTACAAGCCAGTATGACACAGTGATTAATAGTAGCAAATGTCGAATTAAACAATTGAAAAACAGGATTAAACTGGTTACAGGGCCACCGTAAATACAGGGCTAAATGGGCTAAAGCCCCGGGGCGCCAGCCTTTTGGGGCGGCAATTTTGCTTGCACTTCGTATAAGTTATTAATTTAATTTTTACCTTCCGTCATACCTTTAGGTAAGGAAGGTATTGCTTTTGGTAAAAAACAAAAACGATGGTGAGTTTTTATTGAATAAGCATGTTTTGGAGTCCCCAGAATACGATTTTACTATTTTTGCGATGTATGTATTTTGTGTGTATGTCTGTGTGTATGTATGTGTGTGATGATTTTTCTCCGTCGATAACTCCAACACTACAATTCTAAAAACTATAATTCTTTCGTATTCCTCTTCGTTACATCAGTAAGAAGAGCTGATTAGATTTTGGTAATAATTAGTCGACAGGAAGTACCCTCATTTGAAGATTTTAAGTTTTTCTTGAAAAAATGCTGTTTATTTTTTCACATTTAATGTCATAAATATTAAAGAATATTTTATTCTCTATGCGATTTGACTACATTTTATACTTCATATTCGATGGATATTGAGTTAAAAATTTTTAAAGAAATTAAATTTCCTAAAGCAACAAATTATGCAAAAACACTGGAAATAGCTAATATAAGTTAAAAAAAATTCTGATAGACAGATGTCATAGTCAAGTGCAAATGACATGTATGTTTGTATTCTAAAAAACTTTCTGTATGGAATTTGTGCAAAATACATAGAACTGAGGGAATGTAATCTACTGGAAATATAAAATCTTTCGCAAGAAATTGTCTGTATGGAATTTGTATAAAATACATAGAACTGACGGAAGGTAATGTGCTGGTCACATCAGATTTTTTTTGTTGGTGGCGCATTATAGTTAGTAGCCCATGGGAACCAAATGTCTTACGACGGCCCTAACTGGCTATGCATCGATGAAGGTGGAAAATACCTTAAAAATTTAAACAATTTTTAATATTTATTTCGTAAATAATACCTAATATAAAAATATGTTTGCAACAAAAGTTGATTCTGAACCTGAGTATAAATACGGCCTCTTCTGGTTAATTCCGAATATCGATACTACTAACATTGATTTCTTTAGATAGGATTATGTTATAATAGTTGTTTTCCTGACTGAACCTCTAGGACGTCGTTGTTCTGAAAGAAAAACCTGGGACGGGAAACCTGAAACATTCTGTATTTGAGGGTTTAATTGTATGAGTGGAAGTTTTGCTCAATACACAAGGGTGGTATTAATAAAAATAACTAAATGCTTATACTGACAGTTTTTTAAGTACTTATATATATATATATATATATATATATATATATATATATATATATATATATATATATATATATATATATATATATATAATAAAGTGCCAGTAAAAGCTGATGCTATAAGAAAATACTTATTTGACAAAAGTATGTACTTATACTTATAATCAAAATAAGTAATTACTTAAAACTGTATTAATAAAATGGAGTTGATTCTTATAGAATTAAGTATTTACTTATGCATTTATAAGTATGATATTTATCATGCTTATGAGGGACCGAATAAAAATTTCAAAGATTATATTAATTTGAAAAACATGTTCTACGCCGTATGAGTCCGTAAAAATTATAAAATTCGTAGGGAAAATCCCAGTAAACAAAATTTTGTCAAATTATATCGCTTTACACCCGAAAGTGTGGCATTGCTACCAGAACTCTTTCTTGGCGTTAACAATAAATCCAGAGATGGTGCTTTGTGTTCATTTATTAAATGAAATTATTTTTATGTTATGTTTCCGACCAGTGACGAATAAACCTTGTTTGCGTCACAAGCTCATGCGCCGTTTGCTGCGTTGATTTTTTTAGCTCCTCGTGACCATTGATTATAATTTTGCACCCTGATAAAATTATAACTGCGGGTCCTTATTTAAAAAAGCCGAAAAGTTATATTACATAAGGTTTTCAAATTGGTGTTGGTGAAGACCGTGAAGACAACAATTTTTTCATTAATATTTTAGTCCATGTTGCTGCTTTCAAAACTAAACATTTTTAAAACTTCAAAAATTGATATAGAACTGAATTTCAGATTAGTTTGTCAACTTCCAATAAATAAATATAAAAATGAATTGTCAACAAATGTCAAAATTTTATTTTTTTACAAACACACGGCTTACTTCTGAATTTCATATGTAAGTACATACTTATAAGTAAGTAAGTATTTACTTATAAGTATCAGCATCTGGTTATTAATATGAAAATAAGTATTTACTTTTACTTCTTGCTGATCCTGATAAGTAAATGCTAGTACTTATAAGTAAATACTTAAAAGTATTTACTTATTTTTATTAATACCACCCAATGTAAGTATAAAAACAGGTGTTTACTTTGAAATTTTAAAAGAGAAGCATACGAGTATACCTATGAATAGATATATTTAACAACAAGTGGAGAAGTTTGGTAATATTTTTATAGAAACTCGTTTAATTACTGATTACTGTAATGAAAACTGTAATAGCTAGAGTTACATTGTTAATAAACGCAGTTCACAGTCAAAGCCATGTAATCCAATACGAATTCGAATCTCGGAGTTATAAAACAGCATGACAACAACTAATTAACAAAGTAATTACTTCCGGGACCGACTGATTTGGAATCCATTGAACTTAAGTACATGGCTTGTGTTCTGTAATTGAGATGAAAATTGTATCCTTTCAACATTAAATTAGACAACGACGTAACAAGGGTAGATTATATTGCACTAGCTGCAGGTATATGGTGCAATTATAAGTGTAAAAAGGCTTCACGCACAGTGCATAACTGAGTTGCGATGAAATGAGTTATGATGTGTGCAAAAAGAACAAGTTTAATTCAATTTTATCACTTCTTTACCGATAGTATTTGTTGTAACAGCTCTCAAAATTATTGACTTATTTTCTGATCTATGATACTGTTTATAAACGAAAAATGGATAATGTTGAAAATAAATTACTGTAAGTACAGTCGAACTTCGATATCTCAAACCATGACTTGCCACAAAAAAGTTCGAGTTATCAAGACTTCGGGTTATTAAATAAAATGCATATGTATAAATATTATTTATGTCTCACTAAAGTATTATGAACTGTTTATTGCTAGGAAACGGTGTATATAAACATATCTATAACAACCGGGGCATAATAGGAGGGCATAATATTTCATTATGCCCTCACTATAATCCGATCATCGTTTATGGACTTTAAATTAAAAATAATATGAACGGTATATAATGAATTTATTTTCTTTTTAATTATAATTACAATAATAAGTATTGATTACAACAATTAATACATTAATTGATTACAACAATTAATATAAGAATACAGCTTTGAAAGCACAACACAGAAGTCAATTTTAATTTAATTATACTTAAAATTGATTATCAAAAATAACCTTAAAAAGTCATTTACTTTCACCAAACGTGAAATAAGTCCGTCGAATTTATTTTTGACACATGACGGATCACTAATTTTTTGGGGATGATATTTATCCACGTTTGAATTCATTTTTTGATATTATTTATCATCACATGTGACATCCAAAGCCGTACAAGTTCTCTAAAATGTAATAATATTCACAAATAAGTGCATAAGAAATAAAGAACTGAGATCTGTCATGTGATAACGAACCTCAAAATATAATACTTACATCTTCTACAGACGAGAATGAAATAATTAGGAGATCATTTATACGTGTATCTTCCTCAAAGTGTACAGAAACATTCAAAATAAATTCTTTACACCATTTCGACAAAATATCTTCCGAAACATCAAATTCACCCATTCCAACATCTCCAACGATTTAAAACGTTGGTGTTTTAAAAATAAATAAATGTTGATAATAAACAAAACAATTAAACAACATCCTTAGCAACGTCAAAGCTTAAGCATTATTGTAATCAAAATTATTATAAATGAAAACTTATTTCACATAATCTAGTGAAACATAAAATCTTGTATGCACCACGAGCGTTACTAGATGATAATGCCCATCGGGCGACATCTATCTCTCGGGCCTGAGGCCCTCGGGCTACATCCTCGTCGCCCTCCTGGCATTATCACCATAGTAACGCCCTTGGTACATAAAATACTATTATGTATGTATGTATTTATTTGAGTAAAAATCACTTATCTTATGATATATACAGATTGATATATGTATACAGATCAAAGTTATAAACATTATTTTAGTGTAAAAAGGTCAGTTATTTGTGACAGGCGAGAGAATTTTTTATTTTGATTTTCAATAAAAAAAGCTTCAATATTGTTTAAACCATTATACAGGGAATCGGTTGTATGTCCATTGGTTTTTAAATACGAACGCAAAACGCTCAACGAATTTTCACCCAACTCGTTTGAAGGTGGTTGCTGCAAGTCATCCTCCATCATATTACTTTCGCTGTCATCTGTATTGTCGAGCTCTACAGATTCGGATTCAGATTTGTAGAGCTCGACAATATCTTCATCTGTGGGAAACTCCGAAGTAACAATATCATCATCCACATGTATAAAATCATTTAAGGTGACACCTTCTGGTGTAATTTTGACATTTTTCCAAGCTTCATATTCCAATTGCAATTGAATTTCTTCCTCACGTTTTTCATTCATACGTTCACTTATAAAAATCAAAGGAATTTCATCTTCTTCATCCCACTCAGAATACTGACCAAAGCCGGCTTTTTTAAAACAGTAGACAATGTACTTGCCGGAACATCATATTTCAGAGCTACATCTTTCTTTCGTGAACCACTTTCCACTTCTTTGATCAGTATAAATTTTTCATCAATAGATCAAGTTTTTAAAGTACGTTTTAATGACATATCAGCAATGAAACGTGATAAATCAAGTAGGCACAGTATTTTTTTTCACTTAATAATAATTAACAAAGCATATGTTTGAACTTCAGCAGTACAGAAACCGAACTGCCTCCATCATCATGTTATAAAAACACCTGTTATAAAATCACTTAATAGGGGATTTCCCCCAGAATTCAACTTATTGAAGCTGGCGTCAAATATTCTGTTCGAATTATAAAGATCGAAGTTCGAGTTAACAAGTAAAAATTACCCATAATTCTCACTCTTGGCGCTGTTGCCAACCAGTTTGATTCGAGTTATCCAAAATACGAGTTATCGAAGTTCAACTTACTGAAATTCGACTGTATAAGTATATCTGTATATGTGAATATAAATTTTGTTATATTATACAACCTTAAAATGCAAACTGAGTGTTTCAAATCATTCTGAGTTTTGTAAACTGGCAGTGTAGCACCGGAAAGGGAGGAAGTGAGTTTACTCAGAACAACTCAGATCAGTTGTGTCAAAAAGAACAACGAATTCCTGAGTTTATCTGAAGTGATCAGAGATGAGCTGAGATTTTGTCCAAAAAGAATACAGCTAATATGACAACTAACTGACATTTACATTTATTTCAATAATAGCCTACTTCTGTAGATGCAATGGTTTACGCACCACTGCGATTTTAAAATCCGCGCCAATGACGCATACAATCCGCAATAACTTGAGTCTGCGGAGCATTTCCGGGTGGCTACATTTACTAATCGCTAGGGCATGGGCTCGTAACATGTAACATCTGAGCCAAACGGCTTGCTTGCATCACAAAATGCAGGGTTGAGGCAAATTTTCGCCCGTACCATCCGGACTACATCAATATTTCTGCGATATGTGCGTGTTTTGTTATTTCCCAAAAATTGTAATACTTTCACTTCTCTGTGACTACGTTTATCTCGATAATTCAAGCGGCTTCAAGTATATTATGACTTGAAAAATCCTATTGGTTTATCTCAGCGGATTGAAAATAGGATTGAGTTTTTTTCAATCTTCTTTAAATTCGTATCGACTAAAAAAAGATAGTTAAATACTCGATTATGCAGGCAGACAGGGAAAGGTATATGATCTAATTTCATTCTGGTTATATAACCCTAAATTCTAAAAATTGTCATGTTGTTATTTGTCTTCTCTTTCAAAAACATTAAAGAAACATTTATTTCTTCATCACTCCAAATAGGTTTGTTCGTTCCGCTATGCTGCGTTTTACCGCAAAACGCGGCGGTAATTGTCGCTGCGTTTTGAGATTCACTGCCAATCGCCGCGGTAATAATTTAAGTTACTAAAAATTATTTTTCTGTTCGATCCGTTTGCGTTAAATTATTTTCGAAGATACTTCAGACTATTATAATTATAAAGGATACTTAGTAAAAATATATTATTCCATTTTCCATTATTTTAATTGTTTACTATTGTTATCATTTAAATTTACCTTATTACAAATCATAATTCATATGACATTGACATTTATATATTTTACAAATGTATTTCAATTTCTAAAACTAAAACATTACATAGCATACTTATTGAAAAAATAACAATTTTTTCCTAATATTTATTTGTCAAACACTGTCATACTGGCACTTCATATGTAGACGCGAACATTACCGCCGATTATTTTTTTACCACCGAGTCATAAGTCACTGTAAAAATTATCACCGCCAGCTGCCGCGGCGTTTTACCGCAAGTTACTAGAAAAACGGAACGAACAGAATCTAGTGACTTTACAGTGAATCGCGAATCGAAAAGAGCAACAAATTTCACCGCCGCGGTTTGCGATAGACGCAGGGTGGCGGAACGAACAAACCTAATATTTCGCTTTTCGACAATTTTACTAAGTTTTATGTCGCGACTTTTATAAAATGAGGTAAAATGCAAACAACCAACAAATGATATGAATTTAGTAACACTGCAACATATTGCGGATGTGCGCATGCGTAGTTACATTATTTGAAGCTTCACTGACTACGTTTACATGTATGAGAAAAATTTACTTTGACTTGACTTTTAAAAGGCGACTTATGAAAAGTCAATTTAATGGTGCGTTTACACATGAGGTCAAATATACTTCACTTTACGTTTGTTACTTATCCTTCACTCAACTTTAACTTTGACAGCAAAGTAAAGTTTGGTTATAATACGTGTGATGTAAGTTACCTATTTAACTATTATCATAATCATAAAAAGAATAAATTATTTATAGAAAAAATAGTAAACTACAGTTACTAAATTTAAGTAGATTAAAAAATAATTGCATAAAATATTTTAAAATTCGAGAATATTTTAAATTCAGATATAAAACACAAAATTGTGTAATTAAATATCTCGGAATTTGTGGATGAAAACTAGATGTCACTGTTAGTAAAGTAAAGTATGTTTCGTTCGTTGGTTCACACGACTTTTTAAAAGTCACTTATATGAGTCAAGTCTATTTTATTTTGGACTTGACTTTACGAAGAAAAGTAATAGGCGAGAGTGTTTACACAACGGCAAAAGTCGCCTTTTGAAAGTCAAAGTCAATTTAAAGTATTTTTTTGCTGTACGTGTAAACATAGTCACTGTTTATTTCGTCAAAAGTCAAGCCGCTTCGTAAGTCCAAGCCTGTTATTTTATAGGCTTGACTTGCCATTTTCATGCGGCTTCAAATATTAATCTCGATCGTTTATTTCGAAGATTGAAAAGGGATTTACTAAATTCAAGCGGCTTCAAACGTCGATATAAACGTAGTCTGTAATTCAGTGAGTATAGCCCATAGAAAAAAATCGTAAATATAAAAATTGTAACAAGTTTTGTCTTCTACAATATTGATAATAACAACTTTTACTCTCTGATGTATAGAAACAGAGGAATTGGGGAAACAAAATTGGTTCCTCTCACTTGCCTCTGTCCTTACAACGTTACAACATATCCAAAATTATAGATACTCGACATTTTGCAAGGAACTTTATATAACTTGACTGGACTAGTAGATTTGAATGGCAAATTTAGAAAATCGCTATTCACTTGTTTTTCAATATAAATGTTTGACAATTGCTAGGAATATTTTTCAACACTATGTCTGCAAAAGATAAAAATTAAAAATCGATATCTCAATATGCCCCGGACTTTTGGAGTTTCAAATAGGATTCGTTTTTTAATAGCCACTCTGTATAACTGACACTTTTTCAAAGTTTAATTTTTTTCTGTTTCCCATATAATGAAGCAGCAGGTTGTAAATGAATTTGAAAAAAAAAAACATTCAGTCTCAACAATGAGGTGTTGCAAAAAAATGAACATCTTTTTTCTTCTGAAATGCGAATAAGTTCGATCTACAGTGTGATTAAATATGATTTTCTGTTCAAATTTCGGTATATATTAAGCACAGTAGCAGTTTAAAAATATACTTTTTGAATTGGCGCCAAATTACACTGTCTGTGGTGTCAGAGATATATTAGCCAATAACAAAACTGGAAAAAAACAAATGTATCGTACATCAACGTCAATGATTGCTTTAATGACAACTGTGTGACATAAGGTCTGACTTAGTGCAGCGTGTTTCTTTAGCGTAGCTCTTAGTTATTTATTATTATATTATAGCGTTATATTTCCTAGTTTCATGCTCAGTATTATAAAAGATGGATAAGTAAAATACTAGCAAATTAAAATTGACTCCTGAAGTAAAATAGTTTATTCCAGAGATTTTCGTCAAAACAAGAATAAAAATACTAGCTAAGTAAATCTACAGAATAAAATACTCCACCGATGTTCGAGGAAGTAAATTTTATTGTGTAAAATAAATTTGACACATGTCAACATTAACTAAATTAAATTCATTATAAATTTAATCCCATATATTATTTTTACATTTATTTATCTCCAACATGTTTGCTTTGTCTATTTCTGAGTAATTTTCCCCCGTTCTCTCTTTTTTCCATTTTAGTTGACACCTGACACTTTATGACACACACACTTTATTTTCTATTTTGACTTTTGGATTTATTTCGTGTCAGGAACATACAGAATACAATATTATTAAAACATATATAAAACATATTCCAGCGACACATTGTTTGGAATAGATCCTCTTCAGTTGGAGATTGACATTATCGTCAGTAGTGGTCTTAAGCAATACCGTCTAATAATATTTTATCCTGGATTTATCAATCTCTCTTATGGTCCAATAGGCAAAGATTAGCCGGTATAAGAAACCGTAGCCTGAGTGCATCATTTTCCAGCCAAAAAATAATTCTATTCAATAGTTCTTATTTACTTATAAAAATATTTATATTTACATCAAAATGATCTTTACAACAAAGAAGTTTTGATTTTATGTTTTTATATTTACTTGCGACAACCATTTCATTCTTCTTTCTTCGTTTTGAGGCATTATGTTTTATGTTCCCTTATTATCAGTTCTATTTGGGCACACTGCACAAATCACTTTTTTACAACCATGTTTGATTATTTCCAAATACAAAAATCAGTAGTAGTTGACAGATGTCATGACTGTCACTTGTTTAAATTCCGTCGGAGGCAAATGTAAGCCACACTCTCATTGGTTAGGTTTATTCTGACGTCATCAGGCGAAAGGGGAAGCGGAAATTCAAACATTATAATTTCAAAGACAATTTTCTCATGAATAAAGAATAATACGAAAAAAATAAAAAAATAGGGGCTAAATATTTTTTCTTATTCTTTTGATTAAAGCAAAGAAAAAAAAACCGTGCAACACCTCATTCTACATACATCAAGTTTTTTCTGGAGAGTTTACCTCGTTCAATATAAGATAATGTTTTTAGTTTCAGAGCTTTGGGCGGATGAAAAAACTGTAAATAAATGTCAGTCCAGGTTGTTGTGGACCCATAACACCCTACAAAAAAAAGCCCGTGATGAAACACGTGCAATTTGTTTTCCTCTTCGCGCCATTGAGCTCAGAGGACGACCGGACACTTACTTTTTCAGTTTTTCACACACACGTACCTACTGGAAATTATATCCACACGAGAACGAAACATAAATCTTTGTATATAAACAACGCCTTCATTTTGTATAGAAAACAGAAACTACATCCAAACATCTTGGTTGTTTTATGTCTGGGATGGGTCAATAGCTTTATGTTTCCGACACGGAATTAGATTCAGGACCCAATTCTGAATTAAATAAATTTGTTATACAAGGGTGATTCAAACAGTATCGTATCAAATTTATAGTATTTCAATAGATAATTTATATCTGATAAATTTAAAGTATGAATAAACTTTGTATCTATCTACATATGTATCTAAAATCAACCAACGCATATAAATTATCATATTTATCTTATATGTTCGTATGATCCATCACTAAATATCGTATAGCTGAATTCAGTGCTGACGTCAATAACAACGTTTAAAATGCGTATCACAAATTTGCTGATGTGTAGGTAGGTATATGAAAGGAGTAGAGTGTGTTAAGAAATACCTAAGCGGAGTAGGTTACTCGTATGAACAGAACTAGGCAAAACTTACAAGAAAAGTACTTTATTAGACTTGCAAGTACTTTCAGTACTTCAAGTACTGTACTTGAGGTACTTTCTATTTATAGTACTTTGTACTTGAGAAAGTAAGTCTATTCACATGTACTTGGTACTTGATACTTGGAAAAATACTTGAAGTACAATGAAAAGTACTTGAAGTATTTTTAAATACTTGAAGTAAACTATTATTCACGAAAGATGACTACTCAAGGTCATTTGTGAGTTGTCTGATATAATATTACTTGCAGATAACTTCATTGCATTTCGTTTGCATAGGCGTGCAACATGAAATATTTATGGACACATTTTAACTGAAAAAATAAGAATAATTCATTTGAAAATTATGTTTCTTTCTAAATAATGCCTTTCTGAAAGATTTATGTTCTTCACTTATGTTTTTGAAAAATACAAAAACATAGATTTAACGTATAAATCAAGGAATAATAATTTGATTTAAACGACAACGCCACTGGGTAAATATTAGCACAGAGGGCAGTGCAGTAGATAATTAGGTATCTGTAATTCTATGACATATGTCATTATTATTTATAGTCTGTTAGAAAGTAATACCACTATTTATGTATATCTGTCACACGACATAAATTAAATAGACATAGGTCAAATAATCTTTCTCTTTCTAATACAAAATGTTGTTAAGCTACTGCTATAAAGTGATGTGTATTCTTTCTTCGAACAAATGACCTTGAATAGTCATCTTTCGTCAATAATAGTGTACTTTAAATGTACTTGAAGTATTTTAAATGTAATTGAATTACTTTAAATGTATTTTAAGTGCGATGAATAATTTAAAAGTTAATAATGTTATGAGAATTGTTTGTCTGTCAGTGTTTCTTTTGCAGTGGTGTGGTGTTATTCCTGTAGCACCTAATTATGTGAATTTCATTAATACTAATAATATTTTTTGGCGTAATAAATTAATTCTAATCTACATATACATATAATGTTTATATTACCTAACTACAGTGCTGGGACTTTGCCGTATCGCCTGGCGATCGCATGACGTAAAAATGACGTCATTCTAACATGTTGGTACAGCTTCTTGTATTACTTGGCGATCATATGAGGTCAATTTTACGTCATGCGATCGCTAGGTGATACGGCAGTCCCAGCGAGGAACTCTTGTTTTAAATAACCCAATAAATATCGTTATTGAAATTTTTGTCAATAATCACCTTTTAAGGTCCATATAATCAGAAAAATATCAATTATCTGAAAAAGTACTTGCACCCAAATTTACAAGTACTTTTTCATGTACTTTCAAGTAATTTAGAAACTAAAAAAAGTACTTGTACTTCAAGTACATTTAGAAACATTAAGGTACTTGTACTTCAAGTACTACTTTCCGGTACTTTGCCCAGCTCTGGTTATGAACTGAGAAACGTATGTCTGATCATTATTCAATTTAAAAATCAAGTTGTCAAAATTGATTTTGAAGTGTAATTTTAAAGAAAAAAAATAATAAAGAAGGATAAAGTGTATTGCCATTCGCCGTTTTCTAATTTGTTTTCATTTTTAAAATAAGATTCAAAAAGAAAAGCGTTGATTTCTTTAGATAACATTTTTAACAATATATTGTGTCAAATTGGCATTTTTTAAAATTGATATATGTTTCTTTGTTCGTAGCCTACTTCGAATTAGGTTTTTTTAACTTTATTTACTGTACTCCGTTTTTACTAAGAAGCGGAAATTTACAAATTTTCTTAAACGATCAAATCTTCTGATTGTCTAGTGATTTTCTAATAATACAATATTATAGTGGCAATTAATATCAAAACTTTAAAAGTCAAACGTTACTAACTTAAAGAAAAATTGTTGTGGAATAAAATTTTTCCATATATTATTAATATCAGGAAATAAATTGGCAACAGGCTCGAGTAAAGCAATCAGAAAATTATTCCAAAATGTTATTTTGTTGAATAAGTCGCGTATTTGATGTTCAATTGTTTTGCATTTTTCAGTGGACACACTGTATATAATGCATAATAAATCTGTTTTTACTACGTGAAAGCAGTAAATTTTAAAAAAATTACATTTAAAATTCACGGATTCACGTGTTTACCCTGTTCATATATCATCACGGCTTAATATCTTTTTTTGATATGCAAATCTGCTTTTATTCGTATTTTTCCGTAATGATGATATATCTGTACAAACATGGGATCAAGAGACCGTGTGCCTTAGTGTCTGGTCGCGAAAATAGAAACGCGAAACAAAAGTGCTCTCTCTTCACTCCAGCAATGGGTACCCGTGAGGTGACGCCTGGTAAACGCTCGCGCGGTACATACCGATGTCTGTGTACACAGAAGATTCGCAAACCTAGCAACGGGTTATATGCAGTGATGATGATGATGATGATGATGATGATGGGTTGTAATGTAATTTTGTAAGACAGTAAGACTTTAGTTTAATAATGTTTAGTATAATTCGTAGAGTAAAGTCGGTGAATGTGGAATACCATTTTTATTTCATTGAAAAAAACATGCGAGAAGATGGCGGTTAATCATCAAATATTGAATATAGGTCATTTAAAATGTACTTTACAAAATAGTAACACTTTCAGGTTGATTATCTAAAATGATTCATTTATAAGAGCAATTTTCTTCAAAATTGAAATTTTTACACCTGTTCAAAAAGGGACGGTAATGTGGTATACCATAGTGCATTAACGTGGAATATATATTACATAACCATACGTGCTTTCACAGTGTAAGAAAATTTGGAAAACAATGCAAATATGTTCTTTAAATTATTTATTCCTTCTTATCAAAAATATAAACAAAAAATAAAATGGGTATGCTATTGGAATGTAACAAAATAAACTATATTATTCCGCACTGCCTTCTGCATGTTTGCATCTTGCTAGGTATGCTTTTCTGGTGCATTTTCCTAAACCAAGAACAGTTATCTACTCATATTATAACATTTTCGCTAATTTGGAATATTCCATATTGGCATACCCGTCGGTATTACACATTAGCGGATTTGTTGACATTAAATTCCCGCCATCGAATTTCATTTAGGAATTAGTTTGAAAAATATTTTTTAAATCTAGCCTACATCCCCAAACCCCTATCCATACTGCAGTTGCAAAAAATCGTATTTTCGACTACACAATCAGTAATAAAACTACATATCTTTACACTTGCTTAAAAAGCTCAGCAGGCACTCATACTATTTTTCAAGGTTTTTGATGTTATGCACAATGTAGTTAAGTTGGTGTCTCTATGTAGGTAATAATTCCCCTACACACGTGCATTTGTGCCATTAGATCACAGGATGTCGTGTACCATTTTTTCAAAAAGCGCCTATTCCACATTAGATGACTATTCCACATTCACCGACTTTACTCTAATAATAAGTTAATCTATTTGCAAATATATGTATATATGGTAAGGGAGATGGCAAGGTTGTCTTAAACACACTGTTCTTTATGAGCATTTATTTCGACCGGTTTCGATTTCTTACAAAATCATCTTCAAGGAAAACCGGAAGAACTAACTTCTTCCTGTTTTCCTTGAAGATGATTTTGTAAGAAATCGAAACCGGTCGAAATAAATGCTCATAAAGAACAGTGTGTTTAAGACAACCTTGCCATCTCCCTTACCATAATTCCGAACACACTTGGGTTGATCACTATTTAATATGTATATAAATAGTATAAATCTGAAGAATGTCTGTGTCCATCTCGAATAAATATCCAGGTGTAAGTAAGTGTGTGTGTACCTCTTTAATAAAGTTGTCGTCAATAATCATCCACCACAAGTTAATTAAATTGTCATCATAGTCGGTAAAGAAGAGTATCACCAGCATTAGAACGTCGTTACCCTCCTCGTGTTATACTGCTATCATACAGAAAAAACGACTTGCATTACTTTTGTGCCAGTGAGTCACAGAAAGCAAACACCCACGTGAATAAGTTATTAAAACCATTAAATTATCTATGGATTCAGTTATGTTTTATTTAAAATACTTCCTCAACGCTTGAATACAAAGTTGTGTTAATTGTTGTTTGCTAAATTCAACTAATATCCTCCCACACGAATTTGCAAATAAAGATAGTTTGCCAACTATTTAACCACAGCCGTTTATTGGAAAACCAAAATTAATTTAGTTTCAAATTAGAATTCATCACGTATCATTTCAAAATATTTAACACTTGCTTTAATACCCTTTCAATTACATACTGTATAATTATTGTCATATACACTAAGTACAATATTTGTATTCTGTAGGATTTCTCTGTATTTACATTCAAAACAGTAAAGGGATGTAGTCTATTAGAAACATGATCTTGAAGTTGGTCAGTTGTTCACGATCATGCTATTTTTGTGTAAACATTGCTAGGGAAGTATGAATACAGGTCAGCAATGTAACTATTTTACAATTTGAACTATGTATCCTTGTTCCATATATGCAAGCAGATAGAACAAATCTGGTTATGTGCAGATTTGCTAGTACACAAACCACGTGTAATCTAAATTTTGATTTGATGGATCGAAATAAGAATTCTCATGCATTGACTTTTAATAAAATTGCATACATTATGAATAATAAATAGAAGCAGTAGAAAGTTGACCTATTCGTATTGTATACTCTAAGGAATATGTAAACTTTACTTACCTGCACATATAATTCGTTTTTAAATTAGGAGTGAATTCAGAATCATATTTAAATCCTACGAAACACTATAAAAGTAATATATATTTTTTCATCGTAGAAATGGCATTTTTGTGACTTGATTTACAAGGTAGAAATAAAATAAATAAATATCCATAGAAACTTCATAGAATTAGCGAATAAGAAGAAAAGTAATGCGTTTGAAAAAAAATTAATGTTATTCGGAATAAAAGAGTCTTTGTGTTCCTCGCATGCAATTGTACGACTCGCTTCTCTCGTCTTGCAAACTTCCATGCTCGCCACACAAAGTATCACTTTTGCTCCTAATAACACAATATACTATTTTTTTTTATCCAACACCGACTCATAATACTTACTTGTTACTATGGTTGCTATGGTTATTTGAAATAACTAATGTACAACATTAGTCACATTAAAGGATTCTCGGATAAAATAAGTAGAATTCTTAATAAAAACAATATTAACGTCTTTTTTAAACCTCCACAAAAAATCTCAGAAATCCTTCCCCAAACTAAAGATAAACGCGAACCCTTGTTATCACCCGGTGTTTATAGTATTCCTTGTTCTTGCGGCACAGTATACATAGGTGAAACAGGTAGGAGTGTTCACACTAGATTGTCAGAACACAAACGCTGTCTGCGTAATGCTATGGTATTAACATCCGCGGTCGCAGAACACCAACACAACACAGGACATAACATCTTATTTGAAAATTCCCGCATTTTAGCTCCTGTCCCTGAGTTTTACAGACGTAAATACAGGGAAACTTTAGAAATATGGAAACATCCTAATATCATCAATCGGGATGATGGCTATTTCTTGAGCCACATGTGGATACCGGTGATTCTCGGAAAACGACACGCCCAATCTACCATTACGAACTCAATTCCCATTGGTCCTCATTAGCTTTGCTCATCTACAGTATCTTTAGATTAGTATATAACTATCTTCTCGGCCTTCCTTTCGACACTTGGTTTATTGTTTATTTGGCCTCTAGCGTGGTTTACACGTCGGGTAACCTTGTAAACTGAGTCTCCCTCTCTTGTTGCTTAAACTCGGCCTCTAGCGTGGTTGACACGTCGGGTAACCTTGTTTAGACAGTACTATCCCCCTTGCTCCTGAAGATGCCCCATACGACTGCGGGCGAAACGTTGAGCTCTGACTCAAAATATGACACAGTCCATTCCCGGAAAACGAATATTTCTCATGACTCAGACTGTGGAAGCCTACGCAATAATTTCATTAGTCACTCCGTAAGAGAATATTTTAGAAGTCACGGAGAAATTATTACTAATTTTTGAGTTTTTTTTTAATATAAATAAAAAGCAATTTTACAAAATTATTTTATTATTTAAATAATTTAACATTATAATAGTACATTAAAACACAAGTATCATAAGGCAATCTGTTAACGTACGAGTCCAAGTTTGGAAAACGAGCCGCCAGGCGAGTTTTACAAAGGACGAGTGCGTCAACAGGCCTTATGATACATGTTTTTTATACTATTTTTTCTATTGAGGTAATTTTACAATTAGATTTTTAAAAAAAGGAGTTGTCAAAAATACGAGTTGGTGTATTTTTTATCAGTTATGTTGGTAGCGTTTCCCGGTAAAAATTGAAATTTCACATTTTGACAGTTTGTGTATCTTGTGATTTTGTCTAATTGTTTACATTAAAACATTGTATCAAGCATTATACAATTATGAAAGAGGAAAACCAATACATACAATGAACTCCAAGGTTATTAATGAACCATCCTGATTTGACATATCGGTGGTTCGTGTTGGTTATTATCATAAATAAAACTTGAATATGGGATTGAAGGACATTACGTGGACCATCAAGCCTTTTTATTGAGAAAACAACATATAAATAAAACTCTTTAAATAATGAAGTACTTTAATGAACAATTTATTGCTCTAGATTTTTACTTTCCACCATTTTTACAACACTCACTGCTCAGTTGCACATCTAACGGCAACAGCTTTTCTTACAATTTTTAATACAAAACATATATGGCATATATTCGATAGTTCGCCACAACGTGGAACTGCAAATCATGGATTAAAACGTCAACTTTTCATATTTGTTTGCTAGTAGCCAAGTAGCCGCCACAAATTGAGTAGACAGTGTTAACATTTTCAAGTAACGTGCATCATACATTTCATAACCTGCCTGGAATAACAATACAATAAATTCAAAATTGTATTACCATAAATTTAAATTGTAATAAATAAAACTTACCATTTTAATTATTTTGACAAAGTAAACCTGAGCGCATTGTTTCTTGTTTCATAATTTTTTAGTTGAAATTTTAACTTCACAGATTCTTATTCTTTCTTAACTAACACAGCTATAGCTATAAATTTCTTTTCTTTCTAGTCCTATCACCTAGAGAAAGGATAAAAATCCACAATTAGAAGTAATATTTCAACACAAACAATTTACCATTTTAAGGTTATCTGTCAGTTATGAAAGCATGACTACCACCTCTTAGAACATGAAAGGCGCCAAAAACAGTACGTTTATAGATTTTCTAAACGTCGTGTTTTCAGTGATAAACAGTTCTTTTATAGAAACATAAGAACACCGAAATAGAAAAATATATAAATAGGTTACTTATCTTTACACAGTGACAGCTATGACAGCTGTCACTGTACAGCTGATGAAACGAAATGAGAAACGAGTTAGTGGTTACTTGCTTCAGAATTAAATTCAAAGATGCAGCTTTTGCTTCTAAGTGAATACGTTTTAAAGGAAGGTTCTCATTTTCACACATTTTAATGTATTTTTCTTTCAAATAAAACCCAGTGACAGACAATAATTATTACAGCAATTTTTTTTTCAATAACAATATAACCAAAACCATGACAACCATTCAATGGCTACTTTGTAATTTAAAATACTACATCAATTAAATTGTCAGCGTTAAATAATGAATTAAAACATAAAAATGATTTAAGAAGTTTTTAATAAAGTGTTGTCACTAAAGAAATTTAGCCACTCGCCCTGATGATACATTCCACACTCATATAATAAATATTATTCGTAATTTAGGGGCGTTTTATCTTTCTATGCCTGTGTCATATAAAGTCTTTAAAATAATAAACAAGAAGAAAATAATTGTTCTGTTTATCATAGCATTAATAAGATAATTTCAAAAAATAATATTTATTAATAACGTATTCATTTTCTACAACCGATAATCAAACCACGGATGTTTTGAATCATAACGCATATAGGGCACGAGCAGACACGTGACTCGAGCAACCTTGAAGTGCTGATATGTGTGCGCGTGTCATTTTGACAAAAATAACAATGTAACTTTGACAAGACCAATGTTTTGACTTATTTTAATTTTGAACTGTTAAAATATTACTAATTTTAAGTTCATGAGTTTTACTGCCTGAAATTTGTGAAATATTAACAATTTAGCAGTTCACAATCAAAATAAGTTAAAACATTGGTCTTGTCAAATTGAATTGTTCTCGTCAAAGATCAAAGTGACACGCGCACAGAAATCAGCTGATTCCAAGCACATCAAGGTCGCTCGAGTCACGTGTCTGCTTGCGCCCTATAGCTCGTCCAATCCTAACAGGTCACGAGGAGCAAGTTAATTAATAGGTGAAGAAAGTTTCCTCCTGCTCCTCGTGACCTGTTGGGATTGGTCCATGGTCTACTTGAGTCTGTTTCTTCGTGTTTTTCTTTCACTTGCTCTGAAGATGACCTGTGTGGTAGACATACACATTTTAAGAAAATTGTTGTATTTTATTATAAGACTTAATATAAATGTAACTTGTATTGTTCAAAATCCATTTAATTAAGATTTACATGTAAGTAATAATTATGTAAATTTACTTCTGTATTTGTAGTTCCCCTGAGGAAGGCAGATTGGCTGCCGAAACGTCGGTTATGTATTAAAATTATTGTTCAAATATCATCAGACTGTTATTCTCCAAGTTTCCTTCTAATAATTAGAAAAATTGAAAGTGGTATGCAACAAACAGCATTATGTAAAGAATTAAACTTGCCGAAATCAATTGTGTCAGGCATATGAACAGAAAATATTGCAAGTGGCGGTATGTAAATCTCTATCAATTAAAGAAATTACAAAGCCAATTTGACAGGATGTGGATACGTTATCAGTTGAATGGTTTAGAACTCAGAGATCATTGAACATAATAAAAGCGATCCAATTTTACAAGAAAAGGATTAACACTTTGAAAGTATAAACATATTTAATTTTTGTTTTTGTCATGATATTTATCTTATTCTAATAAATTTAATGAATGTTTAAATTGATTCATAAAACTTTATTTCTTTTTTAACGTACCCTCGGATATAACGTACCTAATTTGACAGTCCGTTCGAGTCCGTTATAACCGGAGTTTACTGTATTTCCATTTTGTTGAACACAATTTGTGTTATAGTTTCCATTTGATTAAACCAATTATGTATTGTGTTTTTATTCTAATAGGTTATTAGGATAAAAATAAAATCTGCTGGTATCGGTGTAATATTAATGTACGAGTATATTAATATTTGTTTAAATGAAACATGGTAAGTATTATTCTTGTTTTTGCTTACACCGCTACTCGTAGTGTATAGTATTTACTGCGCGAGTAGCTCGGCAATAAATATAAAT
The DNA here is from genome assembly GCA_963082715.1 of Harpalus rubripes. Taxonomy (NCBI): domain Eukaryota; kingdom Metazoa; phylum Arthropoda; class Insecta; order Coleoptera; family Carabidae; genus Harpalus; species Harpalus rubripes. The sequence goes on from OY720450.1 coordinate 70,763,955, forward strand.
AATTTTCCTTGCACCTGTTCATTCATTCTCCAATTCAGAATAGGATTAAGCGAAGGCCAGGAAATAAAAACATTTTCTAGAGCATAGAGTACGAGAATACTAACAATGTAATGTTGAATAAACTTGACCTATTTTCAGATGCTTTCCGGGACACAATATTTTATTTTTTATAACAGTTGCGAAGCTCTACGTAACGTAGGTAGGTACTGTCAGCTTTTTACGGACCTTCAAAACAGCTACATAGTCGTAGGGGTACCATTTTATTAAATATTCAAATTATATGGTCTGGCAAAACTCTGCAAAAATATTAAGAAAATATATTTTTCTACAACAGAGACATAAAAATTATAAAAACTTTAATATTACTGTAACGTTTTTTTATTTATTTGGGCGAAGTGTAAATTTTAGACAATTATTATTAATTAAAATAAATGTTAATCAAGACGATAAATAAATATTAAAAAGATAATAACCATGACGATTACTAATATTAAACAATTATTAAATACTATTTTAAGACTACAAATAATTAACTAAACACTAACACTATTTATTTATTTATTTATTTAAACAATTAACAGGACTATTTATTTACACGATATTACTGATTATTTATTTCCATTATTTAAGTCACTTCACATTCAACTGTCCGACCTACCGACCTCCACAACGTCTATATACTCAACTGACAACAGCGTCGGTATAATCAACTGCTCGGACAAAATTCACACCTTTCACCTTTCTAACTGTTTATTTATGTAAATGTCCTTCTGCCGGACTAAACTTGTATGTGAATAAATGAATTTACACACGTACGTCGTTTATATAGTTGTTCTTAATACCTTCTGGAATATTCTCGTGACGTCTCGAACTTTATAACAATACGCGGGTAATTACTTTTATCTCCCCTTGTTTACCTAACCGACCGCCTCACGTCGCCCGCTTATCGTGCGCTGCACTGTTATTAATCGCCTACCTAAACTTCTCCTCCTACTAGAATGCTTCTATTCATAGACGTCGGCTCGCATTCACCGGTCGGGGGCTCGCGGATCAATTGTAGGTAATCTCGCGTTACATTGTTTTACGAAATTTGGTATCTAAGGATTTTCTGACATGCCCATTTTAACTAAAATTACTTCAAAGCATTGGCATTTCTGGTTTAACCCGAAGTATTACCTATATTTCTTATTTTAGGTAAAATACTACATTTTTATTTTATCATTAAATTCAAAAACAGAACATTTACATAAAAAAATTATTAATTTATCAATGTATGTTTTCAATTATTGACCAAAAAAGTTATTTTTTACACTTCAATGTGTAAACTGCAAACAGTGTATAAAGTAAACGATTTTCGTATTTTACTGACTTTACACATTACAGAGCTACGGCCATCAATACACGTATGTTTTTTTTAAATTGTCTTAGTTTTTTCTGTACATTCATGTTGGTAATACTGACTGAGAACTGCAATATTCAACTTCAGTTTTGTTATCTGTCAAATGTGAACTCGGTATTGTGTGTGTTCAAATTATCGTCTGCTCGTCTGTCAAATTTGTTTTAGGAATGTAATTTAAGGTCGCATAAAAAATCTTGTATGCAACTTAATAATTTCCGTACTTCGGCATTGACTCATCACATAAAGCTTGTGTTTACACGCTTGTTAAAAAAAACAACTATGTATTTCCTACTTACAATTGTTTACTGGCAATATGGCAGCGATAGAATATTAGTTTTTTGATCGGCAATCGAACTCGCTTTGGCTTACTATAATAATTTTATTAATATTAAAACTTAAACAATAAATACAAATTGTAATTTATTTTAATAAATTGCTTTGTTACGAATACTATCTGAAAATTCCAATAAGTATTGAGTTTACTGTAGTTCAATAATTTTAATTTTATTTAATACTATTTTCATGGAATATTTTTATACATTAAAATCCGTTTTATACATATAAAATATTTAAAATACCTTTTACAATAATATTTGCATATTTGACATATTCTTATATTTTTATTTACACTGCAACTTTTTCGTTTTGTTAAAATAAGTCTCTGATAGTTTTTTTTATTTATTTATTTATAATAAATTCCGCAGAACAATTTTGAAAATAACAATAAGAGGAATAAATTTGTGAGAAAGCTATGAATATTTGAGTATAAATATTCCTACGTTGCCAGAAATTTATACAGAAAAACTAGTTATTTATGATAAGTGTTAAAAGTGATAAGTACTTTGTTTTGTGAGAAGGAACAAACAAAATAAAATCACTTTTAACACGTATATCATACACTGTTTTTTTCTACCGATACTAATTTTACCTCCCGCTACCCTTGGTAAGGGAGGTATAGGGATCGTGCTAAAAATCGCATATCAAGATTTTGGTAAATAACCACGTTTTAAGGTCCCTAGAATCCAATTTTAACATTTTCACGATGATGTCTGTGTATGTGTGTGTGGATCCTCCACTCTAACTCAAATACTATCTTTCAGAAAATTTTGAAACCTTGTATTTCGAACTTTTTCTGTAATGGAAAGAGCCCATTAGATTTTGGTGAAAATCGGATATCCGGAAATGGCACTTTACTAAAAGCTCAAAATAGTTTTTCTGCGAAAAATACCTTTAAATGTTATTTTTTCGAGATTAATGTTATTATAAAAATTAAAGATTATTAAATTTTCTATAGATTTGCATTAATACTTTTGCTATATATTTTATGGATAAATTTATAAAATAATCTATAATTTAAATCCGAGAGCCTGCGCTTTAAACAAACAAAACGTAGTTATTCAAATGTATGTAACTGACAGATAAATGTCACTGTCAAAGAACTAATCATTTCAAAATAATATTAGTAAGTAAATATGTAAGTAAGTATTTAGATTAATACAAATTAACGATTCACAAAAATGTTTAAGCCAATCCTCATTTTTGGATTAGTGAATTCTATTCTATCCCGGTATTTAAAATTTAATATTTATTTTGTTTTAACTCCGGTGGCTCAATGGTTAGAGCAACGCCTGATATCATGAGTGCCCTCGGGATTCTGGGTTCGAATCCCACTAAAACATGGATGTATGTGAATGTGAACCCACTCTGTAATTGGGAATTAATCCTGTTGAGCGGTTTAAAAAAAAGGTAGTGGATTAGATTTGACTATATTTTAAGAAATAAACTTAATCTTTTTTGGGACTCGGGCTGTAAAAGGCGGGAGATATTGTGTTGGCCACACAAGATAATAATTTTTTGACATATGACAAAAATATCCATTCGTCATTACCAAGGTAACTAATTTACTTTGAACAATAATGTTAAAAGTAAAAATGATCTGATATTTTTAACACTGGTGACATAAAATGACATTTTTAACCCTAAAAATAAACATTAAAAAACCTACTTTCAATAAATTTGTAGAAAAAGATAATTTTTAATATTTTCTCCATGAGAAGAAATATGAAATATTTTTTCGTTTATGGTTAGTGCCCCCTTTTCCTCATAATATACATATGTCTTTTATCCGCCATCTTGACAGTGATTGATGCGCCGGCAACTTTAGTTTAATTCACAAATAACAAATAAACAATAACTAACATTATTTAAATATAATTAAAATTATCGCGGGCACTCGTGAAGTTCAAGCGTTATAATTCGTAAAAAAAATTTAAAAAACTTTTTTCATACATACAGGTACATTGCATACATACAAATGAAAAAGCCTTTTTTACATTTTATTAATGAGAATCTTTCTTTTGTTGAAACTAAAAACAAAAAAATCTGCAATTTAAACTAAAAGTTCACATCAAAAATTATAATTCATGGTAAATACGCCTGTATACAAACTTTCTTGTTTGTTCTAGAACTTCGTATTATAAAAATTCCATTTTTTGTTTAACTTCATTTCAAATTAAACTTAAGAACTAAAGTTCTAAATTATTTTATGGGGTAAATAAAGACGCATGCAATGACACGAACCTACCTTGAACCGTACAAAGGTCAAATTGGCTGAATTTTTATAAATATTTCCCCGACAGGTCTGTTGTAACAAAAAGAAAAAAATCTGGTGTGGCCAACACCAAACCTCTCGCTATTTAATTTTTATTAATTTAAATATATATATACTTACATATTTAGTTATTGCGGAAACTGTATTAAGATCCATTCCATATAACTAGGGTTCTGTTTACTATTTTCTTTTTAAAACGTTACTGTTATTCATTTGAAATGATTAGTTCTGTGACAGTGACATTTATCTGTCATTTACATACATTTAAGATACGACCAGGCTACGGAAACCCACATGTAAAATGTCGAGACCATGTAGTAGCCTATGGATAGTACTTTTCTTCCAAGCGCTAGATAGTAGCAGGTGCAATATGGCCGAGGCAATAAAATTAAAAAATTATATATGATCCGTGATATGAACTGTGTAACCAAGGAGATTTGCTTGTTTAAATCGTAGACTCCGGGATTAAATTTATAGATAATTTTATGAATTTATCCATAAAATATACAGAAAAAGTATTTCTGCAAATCTGTAGAAAATTTAATTATCTTTTTTTATAATAACATTAATCTCGAAAAAATAACATTTAAAGGTTTTTTCGAAGAAAAACTATTTTGAGCTTCTAGTAAACTGCCATTTCCGGTTATCCGATTTACACCAAAATCTAATGGGCTCTGTCCATTACAGAAAAAGTTCGAAATAAAAGGTTTCAAAATTTTCTGAATTATAGTATTTGAGTTAGAGTGGAGGATCCACACACACATACACACAGGCATCATCGTGAAAATGTTAAAATTGGATTCTAGGGACCTTAAAACGTAGTCATTTATCAAAATATCGATATGCGATTTTTAGCACGATCCCTATACCTCCCTTACCAAGGGTAGCGGGAGGTAAAAATGAGAATAAAGAGTTTCATGAAATATTACGGAAAGTTCAATATCTTGAGGCAAGGTTTTAATTTCATCAAGCCGTTTTCTAATTCAGCACATAGAAATTGATGAAATTTATTTATTATTATACGCTGTTTCTTACATTTGCATATAAACGGTAATATGACGGGAATTATATAGTTGTCTTTGAAGTTTTTTGTAAGTTTATAGTTTCCATTCATTGCTGACGAAGATGAAGTAATGAAACACACTCGACAGTAATTTCAATTAAACTTGATTTCGTCTATAGAATCGTAGAAGGGAAATTTTTATTGGATATTCAAAATGTAATAAAATGTTTATTTTTTATTTATTGCACATAATCTCAAATAGATAACTTTGACGTAGGATCGTGTAGGATTTTATTTACAAAGTATGTGCTAAACGAATTTTTTATGGTTTTCTTCTGCATTTACTGAAGTATGTATATCCATATGGAATTGAAAATGTGTGTTATTTCAGTGCCGAATAAAAAGAGAGTACGTATAACATAGCCAGACGTCTGGAACAATAAGTATTAAATTTCGCCGCAAGAATAAAATTATGTGTCTCAGAATCTTGGAAGCCGTTGACTTGTGTGACAACAGAATCAAGAAACTTTTTTCTTATTCCAAATTCATTCCTTACAATTTCATTCAAAGAGCATTTTTTGTAATGTAAATTAAAATTTCTTTCAACTTTCCCTACAAATTATTTAAACTATTATTCACGAAAGATGACTATTCAAGGTCATATGTTCAAAGAAAGAATACACAGCACTTTATAGCCGTAGCTTAGCAACATTTTGTATTAGAAAAAAAAAGATTAGTTGACGTATGTCTATTTAATTTATGTGGGGTTACAGTTACACGTACATGGTGCCATTACTTTCTAACACACTAGAAATAGCAGTGACATATGTCGTAGAGTTATAGACATGTAATCATCTACTACACTGACATCTGTACTAATATTTATCCAGTGACGTTGACATTTAAACCAAATTATTATTTTATGGTTTACGTCAAGTCTATATTTCTGTTTTATGCAAAAATGTAGGAGAAGATAAAATTAAAAAAAAAAACTGGTGTGGCTACCACAATACTTCCCGCCATTTACAGCCCGAGTCACAATGGATTAGCGTATTTTTCTCTAAATTTGGCAGTTTATTTCTTAAAATATAGTCTAATCTAATCCAAGTAACTACATTTTTTTAAACCCCTCAACAGGATTAAATCCCAATTACAGAGTGGGTTCACATTCACACATATCCATGCCTTAGTGGGATTCAAACCCAGAGCCCCGAGGGCACTCATGACATGAGGCGTTGCTCTAACCATTGAGCCACCGGGACCATAATAAAATGAAGATTAAATTTTAAATACCGGGATAGAATAGAATTCACTAATCCAAATATGAGGATTAGCTTAAATATTTTTGTGAATCTACATACATACCTACATATTTACTTATGCTGGAAACTATATTGAATTCCTTTTCTATTGTTCTATTTACTTTTTCCTTTTTAAAACGTTACTAATATTATTTTGAAATGATTAGTTCTTTAATAGTGACATTTATCTGTCAGTTACATACATTTGAATAACTGCGTTTTGTTTGTTTAGAGCGTGGGCTCTGGGATATAAATTATAGATAATTTTATAAATTTATCCATAAAATATATAGAAAAAGTATGAATGCACATCTATAATAAATTTAATAATCTTTAATTTTTATAATAACATCAATCTCGAAAAAATAACATTTAAAGGTATTTTTCGAAAAAAAACTATTTTGAGCTTCCAGTAAAATGCATTTCTGGTTATCCGATTTTCATATATAATATCATAAGTGGTAAATTTTTGCCGGAAAAATTTTCAGATTGTTACGAGAGCCGGTTGCCTAGCAATTTATTGAGTGACATTGACAAAAAAATCACGAATTGTCAAACGAGTGATTTTTGATCAATGTCACGAGATAAATTGGCAACAGGCTCGAGTAAAGCAATCAGAAAAATTTTCCAGGATAAAATTTAACCACGAATGGTATTCGGATGACTATTTCCAAAATAAAAATCAGGTAATCATTTATATAATTTTTTTCTTGACAAAAATCTAATTTTTATTTTGTTTTGAGGTGTTATATTTAAGTTTGCTTTTTCAACGTTTTAAATAGATTCTTTTCCGAATCGACTCGTTTTTAATAAAAATTGATAACACTGCAAATATACAGACTTTGACAGGTATTTAACAATATGTTTCTAAAACGTCAAAAAAATTTCGCTTATCAAAACTCACTTACTTGTAAAAATACGATATCTTATTGGCTTAAAGGGTGCGATAAAATTTTTGTGACGGTGTTTTGTCGAAATGAAACTTGGTAACTAGGAAAAATCCGGAATTTGGATTGGTTTATAAATTTATGAGTGAAATAGTCACTAAAATCTAATGGGCTCTTTCCAATATAGAAAAAGTTCGAAATACAAGATTTCAAAATTTTCTGATTGATAGTATTTGAGTTGGAGTGGAGGATCCACACACACATACACACAGACATCATCGTGAAAATGTTAAAATTGGATTCTAGGGACCTTAAAACGTGCTAATTTACCAAAATCTCAATATTCGATTTTTAACACGATCCCTATACCTTCCTTACCAAGAGTAGCGGGAGGTGAAAATATTATTATAAAAGAAACAAAGTTTTCAAAGTACATTTATTTTTTCATTTAAAATGTATCCACAAATATTTCTCGTTGCACGCCTATTCATGCGAAATGCAGTGAACTTATCTGCAAGTAATATTATATCAGACGGTTCATAAATGACCTTGAATAGTCGTCTTTCGTGAATAATACTATACATGAATTAAACACAAACATTTTCATAGAAAAACGTTGATGTTTTCAGTTTTTAAAAAATCTTATAAATGAGAATATATTACTTTATAAGTAACTAATCTAATAATATGCATGAACATCAAAAATCTTTCATTTACTTAGGAATAAATTTATGTACCAAAACTTTGTAAATGAATAAATAATGAGAAATACGTAATAAGTTTCTGAAGTTATAATGAAAATTTGTGTATATCGGTCAACATCTACATCAGATTTCTATTGATCTGTTTTCTAATTTATTAGAAGAACGTGACGTGTGTTTATGCGATTCATGAATATGAATGAAAGAAATAAATTTACCAGAAATTACCTCATTTGGATATGGAGTTTAATAAAGATACAAGCATTAATGATAACTGGGATATCGTTATTTAGATTGTAATCCCTATTACCAATTATTTAACCATTCTAGTGCTCGACCTATTTTTGTAGCGCGTCGTGTACAATGGGGAGTTTATAACCCCATTGATATTTTAAGTGTTAATTAATTTAATGCACGATATATAAAGTACCAAATTATTATACATGATTAAATCAATCTTATTAAATATATTTATTTAACTACCTTATCTAGACATAGAGAAACAAAGTTTTTTTTATAATTGGAACCGTTTTTACCTTCCATCACCTTTAGGTAAGGAAGGTATTGTCTTTGGTCAAAAAATTCGATGGTAAGTTTTTGATGAATAAGCACGTTTTAGGGTCCGTAGAATACGATTTTACTATTATTACGATAATGTGTGTGTGTGTGTGTGTGTACGCGCGTCTCTCTCTCTCTCTCTCTCTCTCTCTCTCTGTGTGTGTGTGTGTGTGTGTGTGTGTGTGTGTGTGTGTGTGTGTGTGTGTGTGTGTGAGTGTGTGTGTGTGTGTGTGTGTGTGTGGGTGGGTGGGTGGTTGTGTGCGTGTGTGTGTGGGTGTGTGTGTGTGTGCGTGCGTGCGTGTGTGTGTGTGTGTGTGCGTGCGTGCGTGCGTGTGTGCGTGTGTGCGTGTGTGTGTGTGCGTACGTGCGTGCGTGCGTGCGTGCGTGCGTGCGTGCGTGCGTGCGTGCGTGCGTGCGTGCGTGCGTGCGTGCGTGCGTGCGTGCGTGCGTGCGTGCGTGCGTGCGTGCGTGCGTGCGTGCGTGCGTGCGTGCGTGCGTGCGTGCGTGCGTGCGTGCGTGCGTGCGTGCGTGCGTGCGTGCGTGCGTGCGTGCGTGCGTGCGTGCGTGCGTGCGTGCGTGTGTGTGTGTGTGTGTTTGTGTGTATATTTGTGTGTATATGTATGTATTTTGATGAAAATTGTTCAACCGGAAGATCCTCATCTTAAGATTTTAACAGTTTTTCTTGAAATAAACCACTGTTAAATATAATTTTTCCATATTTACTGTTATTATAAATATTAAACAATATTTTATTCTCTTACAATTTATACTTCATATTCAATGGATATAGAGTTAAAAATTTTTAAAGAAATTAAATTTCATAAAACAGCTAGCTATGCTATAACAATGGAAACCGCTACTATATTAAGAAAATGCTGATTGACAGATGTCAGTGTCAAGTGCAGCTGACATGTGTGTGTTATATTATTATATTTTACTGGAAATATTGAAACTCTTAGATACATGAAACTTTCTGTATGGAATTTACACAAAATACATAGAACTGACAGAAGGTAATGTATTTGAAATATGGAATTTTTTGCAAGAAACTTTCTGTATGGAATTTGTACAAAATATGTGTAACTGACAAAAGGTAATATGCTGGCCACATCAAATTTTTTTGGTTTTTTATTTGTTAAAAAATTAAGTATTAATTCCATAGTATTTAATTTCTTGAAACTATACTTAAAGGGTAAATAACCTCAAAAATCTTAACGAACCGTATTGTTTCTTGTTTTATTATTTTAAATAAATATTATATGGCAAATTTCATATTCGTAATAAAAAATTATATCTATTCTAGCGCCTATAACTATTTTTTTACATCTGTTGTACTTTGCAGACACTTTTTACAATTCAAAATATATGAATTTGGCAGACTGCACTTGCAAGAACTAACGATTGTAGTTTGTAGTACGTAAGTGTAAGAAAGTGCGCACTAGGTTCAGTTCACTCGAAAAATATAAATGAAACACTAACTAACTAAACTAATTCAGCTAGTGCGCACTGGGGGGCAATTCTTGAAAAATGAGAAGTCAGTGAGATTTGACAGAAGTGAGAAAAAACGTCACGTGACTTACATTTCACGTAGTGAGATTTTTTCTTTAATTCTTGAAATAATTTTGTCGTCTCGCTACTTCACATTTCATCTCACTACATGAAAATTATCTCCCCACCTTTTTGGTGGTGAGAATCAATGCCACTCGCTAATGTCAAATAGAAATTTGCTCAATTATATTATTATTATTAATTAATATTATAAATAAAATAATAACAAATACCATAGTGGACGAACGAAAAGTAGCTGCTGCTTTAATGAATTTGGAAAATACAGAAATTTTTGAAATATTAGCTTATTGTTTATTCGCCAAACGCACCTGGCGTATCCGTGTTACTGTGTTAATTTTTACCCGTGTTTTCAAAGTTCTTACAAAAAAATTGTTAAACTTTTGATCAAAAGATAATTAATGAAGCCTGTTTATGTATGAAAATATGGGGTACGTATTTAGGGTTCTTAAATGAATAAAAAGTTAGAAATATTCGCCGGAGAAAAGCAGCGGACATAAAATTCATGGACAAAACTTCTACGTGCTTTAAAAATCGCCCGGAGCCACTGTTCTTTGCAAGGTTAAAAAGTATTAAATTGCTGTTGCTACGTGAAAAGGAAAAGAGAAAAATATACTTTTGTTTTCAGTTCTCGAAATTTTCACGAACAGGGGATATATTTAATTTTTTTATATTAAAGTAAAATATGAAAAGAAATTTACATTATTTTGCTTTTATGGAAATAAGTTGGGAATTCTTTTTACATATTCGTGTAATTTTATATTTTAATGTAATATATTTCATTTATAAGTCCCCTTTGCATGATTAACGAACGAGCACATTGAAGAAGATGAAATAAAAACACAACAATTGTACATATTCATGGATAGCATCCTTAAAAGTAAATTTTATTATGTAATTTCAGTATGTATGAGAAATAAAAAACATTAAAGTTTCAATATATACAGGCTGTTCATTTTAAGTGGTACACTATTGCTATCTTGGGAACTGTAAGAGCTACGAGGTCGGTTAAATTAGCAAACAATTTCTATTTTACTAGACTGTTGATGAGCATAAAATTCATTTGTTTCAACCAGTGGTTTTCAAACTGTGGGAACTTTGTTATTTTAAATGAGATTATATATTTTTTATTTACTTATAAGATAGAGAATTTTATTCTGAATTCAGTTACATAATATTTTTATACCCTCACATAGCGATTTTTTTTTTAAAGAAATATGCATATAAAGTTTTATATTAATATGATTAAAATATCACTATAATAAGAGTGCCACGAATGGAAAAAATGAATAAATGTTATTTTTCTTACATATAATTAGAATGCCATGAAAGAAATACGTGTTAACATTTATGATCAATTGACAGAAGAAAACATTCACTCCTTTCTCCCAGGGCGCTCTAATTCTATGTAAAAAAAATTAAGATGTATTCACTTTTACATCCGTGGCACTCTCATTATAGTCATATTTTAATCATAGTATTATAAAACTTTATATCTATATTTCTTCAAAAAATTGCTTTGCTAGAATGTAAAAATATTATATCACTGAGTTCAGAATAAAATTCTCTATCTAATAAATAAATAAATAGTATATTGTGTTATTAGGAGTAAAAGTGATACTTTGTGTGGCGAGCATGGAAGTTTGCACGACGAGGGAAGCGAGTCGGACAATTGCATGCAAGGCACACAAAGACACTTTTATTCCGAATGACACATTAATTTTTTTTTTCAAACGCACTACTTTTCTTTTTATTCGCTAATTCTATGTAGTTGCTATGGATATTTGTTTATTTTATTTCTACGCCGCCTGCGTAGAAATTAGCTATTTCTACTCCGGCGGCGTGGAAATTAGCTTATTTCTACTCCGCCGGCGTAGAAATTTCCAGCGGCGTAGAAATGAAACTTCTACCTTGTGAATCAAGTCACAAAATGTGCCATTTCTACGACGTTTGAAAAAAAAATATATGATCTCATTTAAAAGAAGAAATTTGGTCACCACAGTTTGAAAACCACTGGCTGAAAAAAATACGCTTATTAAAATAGTCTAGTAAAAAAAAATTGTTTGCTAATTTAACCGATTTCATAGCTCTTATAGTTCTCTAGTTAGCAAAATGTACACCTGTATATATAGACTGATATTTTTCAAGGTGTACATAGGAGATTAATATAGGAAATCAGTTTTTTTCAAACCGTTGCCCCCCGTTTTAACTTATGACAATTGTGTCAATACAAAGATAAAAAATTTCCCCATTCAAAAATACCAAATTCGTGGTAATTATTAATTTAATTTTTTTTTCATTTTCGTATTAATAGTAATAGCCATGCCAAATTTGAACAAAAAGATAAACAAATGGTTATCATTTTATCTGTAATTGTTACCATGGAAGTGAAGTGTTGGTTTGATTAGTTTATTAATGGCGTTAAATGGCCTGCGTTTTGCACGATATGTTTTTTTTTTATTTTGATCGATAGTGTTTCCAAGACAATAGGTCTTATTTACAAATTACTGAACGGTAAGTAATGTGTTATGTGCTTCACTTACCGTTCAGGAGGCGAGACGGCTTCGCCCAGTCCCCAAATATTGTCTTCGATCGGTAAACTGTCCTTACCGTTTTTAATACTTACTATACTATAAATTTCTAGTAAATTATACTTCACGAATTATTTGTACAATGTAGTTGTTACTAGTATTTTATTATAAATCTCCTCTTGTAATATTTATAATTTTTCAGAGCATCTTTCCCCCACTTCGTTCACATTGACCTACTGTCTAAATATTTTCATCTCACGCACAGGCTCTTTCAATGCTACGAACAATAAAAACGTAGGACCATCTCTCTTAGAGTCTGTGACGTATTCTCTATTGTTACGCCTGATCCATTTAAGGATTTTAAAAAACGAATGGGTTTTATTTGTGGGTAAATAATTTATTTCTTTCCATCGATTCGTGCGTGTAGATAGGAAATCTGTCTTTTTCTCTTGCAAATATTGTTACAGTTACCAGTAACGTATTCAGAGGAGGGCTTAGGGGGCTCGAGCCCGCCCTTAAAGTCCGGTGATATGAAAATATTATGTATTAATATTAAATATCGCTTTGTAATTATAACGAAATGTTAGAAGTCAACAATTAGTTTTTCGTTTTAATAAAGTGCGTACATGATCCTTACTAATCTATAATGTATGTGATGGAAAATAGTGGACGCCCAAGCGCGAAGGATGAATTCAAGGAAGAAGGTTTTTTTAAAAAAAAAAACCGTAAAAGTCTAATTCACACTGTTCAAATTTATTGACAGAAATTACCGATCGGTTTCGGTCATTTAATGACTATTTTCAGGGTACCGGTTTGAACATTACGAAAGTATAGAAGAGCGATACGAAATAAAAATGAAATGTAACATTAAGATAGTTACGGTGCAACGTAAAAATAAAATAAAAAATTTCGATTTTTTTTTTCGAAAAACGTGCAAAGCATGCAAGCCATAATGCACAACTGCTATATAATAATGTTCTTATGTTCACTCTAATTTTTATTATTAATAAAGAATGAATAAACGGTCATTTTTTATTTGGTTTGATTATGTAAGGCCCGCTCCTACCACTTCTAATTAAAGTGACATTTAGTGTTAACCAACAGTTATGTTGCAAAATTGTTCTTACCACCTTTGGTTAGAGGTAACTGGAAGTTAAAACTGTTACTCGAATCGCTTCTAACCTTTATTTTAATTCTTAAATAATGGTTAAAGTGACAGTTAGTGATAACCACCGATTATGTCACAAAATTGTTCTTGATTAGAGCTAACTTAAAATTAAAATTATTGGTCGCATCGCTTCTAAGCTTCAGTTTAATTTTTAACTAATGGTTAATAAACTGTAATTTAACTAGAGGTGGTAGGATCGAGCTTTAGTAGATATTCTATAGTATTTATATTTGTTCATTTGAACAGAAATTACAAATAATATTAAAAATAAAGTAGCCTAATTTGACAGATAAACCGTTAAACAGATAAAATGTTAAAAAGTAAGTTATCTGCTTTTTCAAGAAATATTGGTAAGAGCTTCAAATGGGGGAACTTTTAGTCAATTAATAGGGGATTCCACCATTTTTTAATATAATTTCATCTGGGCCACTATTTTGTAACTAGAAAGCGATAACGAATATGAATTCAACATGGCAAGCGCGCCATCTTAATTTTCTATTCAGATTCACGCATTCTATCGAATTGTGTAAAATAATCTGTTGGTCTTAAAATTTTAATATTACCACGCAGTTTTATTTATAAATTTACCAATATTTGCTCTCAAATTCTTCCGATGGTATTTTAAAAGGATCATCATGTCTTTAATCTTCTTCTCTTCATCTTTAAATTTTGAGCAATATTTCTTTTCATAATTTCCTCACAATAAAAGGAAATAAATAAACGAGCCATCCTGCTAAAAGTATTATTTATAATCTTCGTCCAGAAAGACGATGATCGAATGAAATTTCTAATAAATGTCACTGAAAATCCTATTCTACAATGGAATACGCTATTCGAGTGCTCCAGACCTCTCGAATTGCTTATTCAGTGCAAAATGGCTACCTTTACAGTGGTGGGGAGTTCGTATTCCATCTGAATTGGTATTCGTTATCGCTTTCTAGTTACAAAATAGGCGCCCTGAACGTATAAGTAAAATAAAGACTGTCTGTGAAAATCCGGTGAAAAATTCCTATTAATAAGCAAGTTATAGTCCTCCGAAATTTAAAAATATAGATGTGACGTTACGAATATAAGTTTTTATATCAAACTAATTTCTTCGTGGATCTAAATGTTCTTGAAATATATGCTATTTCTAAATTATATTTATAAAAAATAAATAAATATTATTATACTGCACAAGTCTACATGATTTATAATTGGAAATATATTTAAATTATTAAGTTTAATGCAAAATATTTTATATTCAAATAAAAACTGTTTAGGAATTGCATTACTGGATTGATAGCCACGCCTCCGCTATTTGAGTTTCTCTACTTCCATTGGTAGTAGGCTACGCCCCTAACTGGGTATTCGTTATATATTTATAGGCCGTCTTTGAGTCGCCAATCAAAATAATATATATGGATTTCATAAGAGTGACGAGCTACTGTAACAAAATCCCCTTATTTCCGAAGTATTTCAATTATGTCGTTTTATTTCTTTATTAATATTTATTATTAAGCATATTCTTTAAATATTTTTTCCTAATTTCTCTTAAATCAATTGCGCTGTAGTCCCCTATTATTACCAAAACATAATCAGCTCTTCATATGAATGTAAACGAAGAATATGAATGAATACCTGACGGTGGAGGAAGATGAAAACAATATTTTTTTTATATCTCATCGTTATTATTCATGACGTTTTGAAAAACACTTTCCCTTCTTATCTCTCGTTCGAGATTGTATCGGTGGGAGTGTTTGAGCAAAGGCGACTCGTGGTGTTGCGTACAAATGCCCGCTCAAATGATATTTGCAGGCGACGGCTGATGTTCCGCGGGGGTGTATCATTATACCGGGTTGATTATTAGACCCCAGGGAAAACAACGCCTAGCAATATGCAAATCCTCGAGATTCTATTCAAGAGTCAAGCTGGTCTAGTCTAATCATTCTAAATACGAGTTAATAATGGGATTGGGGATGGCTGAATTCGTTATGTGACCGGCTATTGTTCGTGGAATACTCTAAACTCTAATTACGATATTTGTCATGGACTTCATTGTTTATGAGCATCTGATTGGTAAGAGTTTCATGTCCGCTAAATGTGCTTGAAGCGAATGAATTTATTTTAGCTTATTTTTATAAACAAAATATTAGAAATGAATTTATTTTATTTTAGTAATATTTCAAAATTATGTCACTATAACAAAACTTTGAATAAGACACTTTATATTCGTTTTGATCGATTTTAAATATTCACTGACGTATTATAAAAATAAAATAAATACCTCAGACATTTTTCATTAGATTTGATAAACATAATTTTTAAAACGCCGAGTGAAGTCACTCTATATGTAGGCAAACACTTCTATACGACACAGATATATCTACACTACCGAAATCTAAAATAAAATAATCTGATGTGGCCAGCACATTACCTTCCGTCAGTTATATGAGGCATTCACAAAAATTCTAACGGTGAACTGTTACGGGTAAACAGCTGTTTATCAGGTTAAAGCTACCGGAATCGATATTTTAAGAACGCAAGTGGTAAACAGGGGTAGATCCACAACCTATACTAAGATTGGAAAATTTGAAACAGGTTAGAAATTTAATGTAGTTAACAAACTAAGCAAGGTCCTACTGTTGACAATGGCGACAAACAGTAGGCTGCCTTAAAATAAAAGTAGAAATAGAGTAGGCTGCTATAAAATAAAAGTAGAAGTAGGTTGTCGTGGAACGGAAAAACAGTTGGAAAAATAATATTGTCAAAAGGAAGAAAATAGTCTAAAATAAAATATAAACTATAAAATTATATAATCTATACAATTTAAAATACGGAAAGAGACCAATTGTAAGATTTAGGTAAAAATTGCTTAAATTATTATACTAATGTTATGAATTATTTTATAGAAATTTGTAGCACACCTCACCATTCCTCACATTAAATAAACGAGATTTGAATAACGAGAGCTTACAATTTTTTGGTCTAACGACCTTCCATCTTGAGAATACTAAGTCAATACAATTCTCAATACCTACTTTGACCACATTTCCAACTTTAACGCGCGCGCTTCGATTTACATCACTACCTTTTTTGAGATTAGATTCTTCATGAATCCGGTAGATGAATCTGGTAGATATTGTATAATTTTAGAACACGGTAACTTTTTACCATTCGTGATTTCGAACACAATCAGTAGATGCGGTATCTACCGGTAAAATTTTCGTAAATGTCTATGTATTTTCTATAAAATCCATACAGAAAGTTCCTTGCAAAAGATTCTAAATTTCTTGTATGTACATTACCTTTCGACAGTTGTATGTATTTTATAGATACAAATTCCATACAGAAAGTTTCGAGCAAAAAGATCCTATTTCGAGTAAAATTATAACACACATATACTACGAATATGATAATTGACACTAACATCTTTCAATCAGAATTTTCTTAATATAGTAGCTGTTTCTATCATAGCTACCTAATTTATGAAATTTAATTTCTTTATAATTTTATAACTCTATATCCATTTAATATGAAGTATAAAATGCATTCAAATCGTATAGAGAATACAATGTTCTTTAATATTTATAATAACATTAAATGTGAAAAAATTATATTTACCATCGTTTTTTCAAGAAAAACTGTTAAAATTTTCAAATGAGGGTACTTCCGGTTGACCATTTATAACCAAAATTTAATCAGCTCTTCATATGGATGCAACGAAGAAAAATACGAAAGAATTATAATTTTTGGAATTGTAGTATTAGAGTTATCGTAGACGAAAATTTTGTTACACACACACACACACACACACACACACACACACACACACACACACACACACACACACACACACACACACACACACAAACACACAAACACACACACACAAACACACACACACAAACACACACACACAAACACACAAACACACACACAAACACACACACAAACACACACACAAACACACACACAAATACACACACACACACACACAGACACACACAGACACACACACACACACACACACACACACACACACACACACACACACATATACACATACATACATACACACACACACATACAGACATCATCGTAAAAATAGTAAAATCGTATTCTAGGGACCTTAAAACGTGCTTATTCATTAAAAACTCACCACCGAAATTTTTGACCAAAGACAATACCTTCCTTACCTAAAGGTGACGGAAGGTAAAAATAGATCAGTATTCCCAGAAATAGGTATTGAGCCGTGATAAATATATCAGTTCAATTAAATTATTCCTATTGTTGTAAATAGTTCGTATTGTTGTTAAATTTGTCTCTTCTTGGTTGTTGGTATTTGTACGATTCTTCAATTTCATGATGTATTAGCAGCTATACATTGTTTATATTTACAAATGATTACGTTTATCTCGACGTTTGAAGCCGCTTGAATTTAGTAAATCCATTTTCAATATTCGAAATAAACGATCGAGATAAATATTTCAAGCCGCTTGAAAATGTCAAGTCTATAAAATAACAGGCTTGGACTTACGGAGCGGCTTGACTTCTGTTGAAATAAACAATGAAGCTTTAAATAATGGACCTACGCATGCGCACATACGCAAATTCATATCTTCATATCATTTGTTGGTTATTTGCATTTTACCTTATTTTATAAAAGTCGCGACATAAAACTTAGTAAAATAATCCAAAAGCGAAATATTTGGAGTGATGAAGAAACAAATATTTTTTTAATGTTTTTGAAAGAGAAGACAAAATAACATGACAATTTTTAGATGTTTCGGGTTATATATTGAGGATGAAATTAGATCATATACCTCTCCCTGTCTGTCTGCATAATCGAGTATTTAACTATCTTTTTTTAGTCAGTACGAATTTAAAGAAGATTGAAAATAACTTAATCCAATTTTCAATCCGCTGAGATAATAGGATTTTTCAAGTCATAATATACTTGAAGCCGCTTGTATTATCGAGATAAACGTAGTCAATGTTTAGTTTAAAAATCTATGACAAGTAACAATACAATTAAAATAGAAATAAATAATAGTTTTAAATTTATTAGAACATGAAAAAATAACAACAGTAACAATAAATAGTAATTACTAAATCATTTTTACAAAGACTATTTGAAAATAATATAAAGATACTTGTTTGAAACAAGTATTTTCTGCTGCAGTGCATGCCGTGCGATCTGCTCGGAACAAGTGAGGCCAAGTCACCGCAGGGCACAGAGAAAGAAAATCCTTCCGTCTCACTCGCACTTACATATTCGCCATGAGGACAGCACAATTTGGCCTTTTTGTAAAAATTCGCGTGAAAATAACGCTACTTGAATGATTATTTGGCATATTATTGTAACAATAATTGTTTGTGACTTTATATACCTATTGTAGAATTATATTACTTCAATACATTTTAATAAAAAAATATACAAAATTTTACAAATGCCTCACCTATCTCATCTGACTCACCGCCACTGAATATTAGGTACTTTACATTCAATTGTTTATATTAATGGCTGCATATGCGTACATTACTTGGAAATCACTCCTCATACGAGTACCTTATTTGTGAGAATGTAATTAAGTATTAATTTTGTTATAATAATGTTGTCTGGGCATCTTCCATTAAACTTGAAAGTGTTATTACAAACGTAGTTAATTTGATAAACGTAGAACGTAGTCCATTGTTTTAGGAGACAATATATTCGGTCCCAACAATTTAATAAAGAGCACACATGTCATCTATTTTATACTACACGTAAAAGCCTCCAACAGTACAATGTACAATTGCCCCCTAGCCGTCTATCTCTATAAAATTTTCACTTCTCTCTTAGAGAAACAATAATTCTAAACCAAAATTTGAAACAAAGCAATTTTACAGCTCTCGGGGTAACGTTGATAGCACAACACATCATGCATAAAAATGCGCTTATTATCGAATTTTTTCACATGTTCGAAAGTAATCCTTATGACACATTTTTCCATACAAAGCAAAGTTTTCAAATCAAATCAGTGCAAAGTTTATACAAGTGAAGAGACCGTGGACAAGTTTTTCAGATTTTATCGCGGATAAAGAAAAAATGTCGCCTGAGGAGTTTTCATGAGATTATTGAAGTTTAAAGTTGACAATAATAAAATAAATAAATAAAAGTTTACGCTGCAAAATCTATTTATTTTACAAAAAAAGAAAAAGTATAGGATAACATTTTTAAATTTTAATATGATATTTAAATAAATTAAATGAAATAAGAGATATACTTTTCATACCCTTGTTCTTACAAAAAGTTCTTCATTATATCAAATATATATTTGGATTTTGATTAACTTGTAACTAAATAATAATTATTTGTAGGGGGTGGGGGGGTTGGTCGATATAGAGGAAATTTATATATAATTTTTATGTATTAACTTTTCGCGATTTTTTTTTTAATATATACATTAGGTGGACCTTAAAAGGGGCCAAGTCGAATTTTATTCGGGCCCTAAAGTGGTTCCAAATAAATAAAAAATAATGCGCGAACAATGATTTCGCTTAATATTAATATTTGACGAATACTTTTGGATCTGCCTTTCTCATTTAAAATTTTAAATAATTTTATAGATAGTCCTGTTATTTTAAATAAATTTTCTTTACGGATATCTTATCATTCTACTCGATTATCTGATTTATTTTTTTAAGCACTGCAGAACAAACTCTGCAATGAATTCGCCGCTAGTTAGATGAGTACATGCTTACAATAATTTAGCTTCTGTAACAAATGTACCTGATTTATTTTGTTGTAGTTTACGTACATTCAAAATATTTCTTAAATTTTATTTGAGTTATTTGTATACTATTTAATACTGACTTTCTTATTAATTTTTATTTTGCTACCACTGTTTTTATATGTTTATCATTAATATTTTGCCTCGACTTCGCAATATGTAATGTTTGATGTTGTTAGTGCTGCACTATTATTGGGACTTGTCCTGTTGTGTAGCCCTTCTTTGTAAAATAAATTTAAAAAAATAAATAAATAAAAAAAATTGACCGTACCTAAATGCACTTGATTTTTCTGACACATTTTGGAACTGTATTTTTGCCAAAGGCAATAAGAGGTTAAAAAAATCCTCTTAATATTGTAATATATATTAGAGTGACCCGAAAATATGTAGACAAAATTTAAAGTCCCAATCTTCTTAAGACAATTGTAGATAACTTTTTTAGGCTTTTGGGCGATAGTTTAACCATCTATAATTATCTTAAGAATAATAATTTTGTCCAAATATTATCGGGTCATTTTAGTATATATTCCAACGTTGAGTGGATTTTTGAAACCTCCTATTGTCTAGGAAAAAATAAAATTCCAAAATGTGTCAAAATCCAATGTTATGTAAATAGAGAAAATTAATGGCATTTTGGCACGGTCAAATATTAATCATTGCAGCACAATTTTTATTTATTTATTTGAAACAATTTTGGGGGGCCTCCAGGTTAAAATTGGACTTGACCCATTTAAAGGTCTATCCTAATATATACAAATATTTTAAACAATTTCAAATACTTATTTTCTCATATTTAATATATAAGCTAAAAGCATGATATATATATATATACTTGAAAATGGCTGTTTCTTCCCTAGAAATTCTATCACAATTTTTTCATCGCACCAGTTTTTTTTTTCTTGGTAACAAGTTGCAATTTATTTAAGTGAAGGGCCATTATTAGAAGAAATTTCGAGGTAAGTGAATAAAACTTAGAGCAATTTTATGACAATAGGGTATTCTCTGAGGACTACCAATATTAAAAATTTATTAAAAATATTAGTGTTGATAGGTAAACAACAGGGAAAAAAACAAAAAAATCACATTATAAATTGATTGTTACAAAAAATATAAAGCATTTAAATTTTGCTGATGTACTAGATGACCTGCCAATGGGAGACCAGTTGAAATCCCTACTTCATGTTCGAATGTGATAACAGGCCGCATGAACCACTGATAGCACGCAGCTGGTACTGTACAACTAGTACGTCACTATCACGTGACACAATAAAATCAAATTTTAGAAATTAATATCTCGCTTATTAAAAGTAATTTTAACTCGGATTTTCACAGGTACTCTTAGATATAACTGTTCTTTAAGAAAAATAAATAAAAAAATATGAGAGAATACCCTATTGTTACAACTAACTCGAAATATCACTGATATAAAAAAATATGTGTAGGTTTAAGGGGGAGGGGGGCGATCGCCCCCATCGCCCTCCCCCTGGGTACGCCACTGGTCTTAGTGCATTTTATTCTAAACAATTTTTTATTTAAATTATTAAAAAATCTTTCAGAACTCACAATACAACAATAATAATGCGCAACCTTCTAGTTTATGTTCTGTATATTTTATTAAAACCCAATCATCCCGAAAGAGTTATTCACTAAAACTTTTATACCTTATTCAATTAAATAATGTTGACCTCTTGATTGGCTGAAATTGGAGACAGGAGACAAGTTTACCCAATGTAATTTCGGCTACTTAAAACTTGCGTTGATGCGAGCGACATCTGCTGAATGACTTAAATGGAACAAAGTATAAACTGCATTTGTTGCATGGAAATAAATTTGAACCAAATATCATTTTATTTGAATAGCAATTCTTTTTTTTTCTTTAATAGCAACTTTTTCCTTCTTTGAAATATTTCCGTAAAAGAATTTATTGAACTTATTTATATTTGTCTGTTACGTGAAACATCTCGTGTTTTTATAGCAGCTAATAATTTACTTAATGTTCTAGAACGTGAACTAAGATGAGTTGTATACTAACACGCATATCGCTCAACGTCGAAATAGAAAATTTACGTTCTAGATTTAAATAGAAATAGATTGTTGGTGTTTTCCTGGAACATGATAACAAATATTCATTTATGCAGTTGATCGGTGTAACGGGAAAATGAGTTCACGTATGAAAAATGAAGAATTTGTTAATAAGAAATAAATCTTGAATTTATATAAGTATTTGGCACTATAATAATTCAAATAATTTGCTGGGTTAATATCTGCAGCTTTCTTTTTCTAATATTTGACAATTTTTACCTCCCGTCATACCGTAGATAAGGGAGGTAATGTAATCGTGCCAAAAATTCGATGGTGAGTTTTCAGTAAATAAGCACGATAACTCTAAAAGAAACTTTCTATATATTTCTATTTTCCGTATTTAAGCTTTCTGCATTCATATAAATAGTTGATTAGATTTTGGGTAAAATTGGGTAACCGAAGATGACTGTTTAATTGACGCCCATAACAGTTTTTAATGAAAAACTATATTAAAATATAATCCAAAACTTTTCAATTTCAGTATTTAAAACTTCTATATCAAGGGAAACAACATATTTAATTTTGGCTAAAATTAATAAACCAGAAGTGACACTTTACTTGTAGCTCTGAACAGATTTTCGTAAAAAATATATTATGATATACTCAAAAACTTGTCAAATTTAGTATTTAAGACTTTTATATAAAGAAGAACAATATATTAATTTTGGATAAAATTGATAATCTGGAAATGATATATTCCAAAACATTTCAAATTTGGTATTTAAGATTTTTATATTACAGTGAAAGACATGTTTGATTTTTTCTAGAATTGATAAACCGGAAGTGATAGTTTACTTGAAGCTCTCAACAGATTTTCGTGATAAAATATATTGTGATATATTACAAAACTTTTCAAATTTCGTATTTAAGATTTTTATATGAATGTGAACGACATGTTAGATTTTTTATAAAATTGATAAACCGGAAGTGATACTATACTTGAAGCTTTCAACAGATTTTCGTGAAAAATATATTATGATATATTTCAAAAATTTTCAAATTTCATATTCTTTTATATATTAATGAGAACGACATCTTAGATTTCTTCTAAAATTGATAAATCGGAAGTGATACTTTAGTTCAAGCTCTGAACAGATTTTCGTAAAAAATATAATAGGATATATTCCAAAACTTGTCAAATTTAGTATTTAAGACTTTTATATAAAGGGAAGCAACAAATTAGATTTTGGCTTAAATTGGTAAACCGAAAGTGATACTTTATTTGAAGCTCTGAACAGATTTTCGTAAAAAATGAATTGATACAATCCAAACTTTTCAAATTTGATATTTAAGACTTTTATATTAATGAGAACAACATACTATACACTGTTTTATTTAAGTCATTCAGTATAGATTGTCTCCAATTTCAGCCAATCAGGGAGGTCAAAACTATTCCCTATGCTCTGCAATACTGAATGGCTTAAATGGAACAAATAGATGTTTTCTAAAATTGATAACAGGAAGCTAAAAACAGATTTTTTTGAAAAAATATATAAAAACATGATTCAAAACTTCTCAAATTTGGTATTTAAAACACGTGTATAATTTGAAACATTAGATTTTGACTATACCTACATGATAAACTGGAAGTGGTACTTAATTTGGAGTGCTTAACAGATTTTCGAGGAAAAACATAATAAAGTATAATCCAAAATTTTTTTGTTTACGAACAATCAACCGGAAGTGATACTTTACTTAAATTTCATTGCTATTTCAAACATGGAATTGACGGGAGGTCATGTGTTGGCCACATCAGATTTTTATATTTATATTAGATATGATGTTTCAAACAGGATTCGTTTTTTAAAGCCAGGCGGTATATTCTTGACGACAAAATCATTGACGAGTTCTCTGAGTATATTATTAACTAAAAGAACCGTTGCACTTTCAAAGACATTAACTTATTGGCCTCAAATAATTTGGGTCTGACATGTGCTTACGTCATTAAAACGCCCTCATCCTTCTCAAAAGAAGCCGCAAACGTCAATTATCCTTTTCGCACAAATGATTGAATAATATTCTAATCTAATTTATTCATCGGATCGTTACAAATTCTCATCATTATAAGTCCTACTCTGAGTAAATCATATTATACAATTTTATTAACGTAGTCAATGGAATCGCGAACAATATGCTAACATCATCGCCAGATAAGAGGAAAAACAAATGGTTTCTAAAGATAATCATTAATCAAATGGAACAATTCCCAACCAGCGTTAGCGATAAAAACGAAATTAACTTTCAGTTTCACTATCTCCCGCGACATCTTGAATAGTAAAAGTCAGACCGTTAAGCCATAATTAAAGCTAATGGAGATTTGATTATATTTATTTATGACTTTTGGGGTGAAATAAATTTAATCGCTGAAATTATTGCTTCTGATTCTTACTAATTTCAGGGCCGTAATTAATTTACAGTGAAGATTAAATTTAACATATAAATGTAATTAGAAAATTATTAATTATGTTTTTATAAGGTCAGAATGAAAATTTAAAATAGTATCCACATTTTTAACTGGAATTATATATGTACAATAGTGCATTAAAGAACGAGTTTTACAAGACATGTTTTTTTTGCATGTGTCATAATTTATAAAACGAGCCCTGGTAAGTTTTCTAAATGACAAGTGCAAAAAAAGTTTCACAAAATAAGTCTTGTAGGCGATGTGAACATTTTGAGCGTCAGCGCCTCTAACGGCTACATTGGCATTTTTGATTACCGAATCAATTTTGACATTTCGAGAAAGTGATACAATTAACAATTTTATTTTGAGTTGTTGCTATTGTGTATGAATATTATACATCATAGTATATTGAAATGAATAAAGAAAATATTTAAAATGCTATATATGTGATGTGACAATCAAAAAAGTCAAAATACCAGCGAAGGTACTATGGCAGAAAATATAATTTTTCTCATATGTAAACCATTTTCTCATATTTAAATTTATATTATAATTTATAATATTAATTAAATGTTACAAGATGCACAATACATGGAAATTGAGATTAAAAAGTTAAAAAACTTGAATGATTAGAAAGAATTTTTTTTTTCTATATATCACGATATCAGTGTATGCCACGGTGTAGTATCTATAGGTGAGAGCACGAGATGCGTTGACATGGCTAAGTAACTGGGAAACAAAATGGCGCTAACGCGACCCGTTATCATTTGACAAAAAATGTTTTGCTACAAGCTGCACAACAGGGTATGGATCAAATAAAGAGAAATTTATTCTTTTTAAGGTGCCAAAATGTGCAATTTAGCGGCAGCCAGCTACACTATAATCCCAGAAACAGGTACTAAAATAAATTTCTGATTGAAAGGTGTCAATGTCAAGTGCATTTGACATATGTTGTTTTATAATTTTACTAGAAGTATAGAAACATTTTTGTATGGAATTTGTACAAAATACATACATAGAACTGACAAAAGATAAAAGGTAATGATTGAAAATATAGAATATTATGCGTTATATATGAATAATTTAATATTTTAAATATTTTGTGTAAAAACCGGGTCGCAACAAAACCTGACATCTAGCGGCACACTGTATGAACTAGCCCAGTTAGTTAGCCATTCTTCGTAATGCATTGGAATACGTCGTGCACTCACCTATAGATACTACACCGTGGTGTATGCTATTAGCATCTTTCTTTTATATTCGCAATAAATAAAGAAGATTCTTCATTGAAAATACCAGGCTCTACGTGGAATCAGTTGCACAAGCTCGGAAAAGAAAATACACAAAAAATACGAACCATGTGAATTGTGAATTTCTATCTTTAACATCAACATTATTTGTACAAAATCTATAATAGACGAATATTGTCATAAATAGACTTCTATTTCATACAACTGCAAGTATTATACAATTTTAAGACAATTTTCTGCTTCTTGTATTATATCTCGTTCAAATATTATTTAAGAAATACATTTTTATATAATTCATTATTGCAATCAGACGACCATTGTTGAAATTTTATTCATACGATAAGTATCTTTTACAATGAGAAAATATGTATACTTAAAAGATTTTTTCATGTTAGTACAAGAAAAAGTTATTTACATCTGTTCCTCAAATAATCTTCTAGGAAATTTATAAAATTTGATACTGCAATCGATAATTTTGTAAGATTTATTACATCCCCCACTGCATCACATAATATTTGACGTTCGCATTCATTGTAAATATTTTATAAAATATAAATTGCAAAATTATTCTGACATAAAACATAACCTTGCTATGTTTCTATGAGTAACCATTTTGTCATTTTTGTCCGCTATCGCCGCTGACTACTTTTGTGCACACCGCCTATATACTATTTTTTATATTTTGCGTCTTTTATATACTAAAATATTTTTTAAAAAACTGCTACACTAAACAGAGTTGGTTTCGGGAAATTAGTAGATATTTGTAATATTGTAGTGGGTAACATTTAATTGACATTTATTCAATTATTTGAAACGATTTTTACTTTCTCAGGTTTGAAGTCTGAAAAATTTTAGTACCTAAATGTCATGTACCAATCTTCTAAAACAAAATATTGCCTGTCGAAATGAAGACTCTTTCTTTTCTCATTCGCATTCATTATAAATATTTTATAAAAAAAATTACAATAATATTCTGATGGAATACATAATTTTGTTACGTTACCAAAACTGTCATTTCGTCTGCTAGGTCGGCGCTGACTAATTATATGCACATCGCCCACACGTTCTTTCTACTTGCAGGAGCACAAGAAATTATCTGACGCTATATCACATTTTAAATTGAATTGTTACCGAACTACACCTACCCACACCGAAAAATTAGAGGAACACAAAAAAAATCATATTTTGTGATATTTTTGGTGATATTTGACTGCATTTAGGGCCGGTATTTCCACCTCAGGATAAAGTTCAGGATAACTATCCGTCAGATAAATGATAAAATATCGCATCGAAATAAAAGCATAAATGAGGTAAATTATATTGAATGTCATTTTTTGATGCGATATTGTTTATTTATCCGACAGATAAGTTATCCAGCACTTTATCCGAAGATGGAAATACCGGCCCTAAGTAGCGGTAATTTAAAATTGCGAAGACAAATTAAAAACTAAATTTACCAGTCTTTATAAAATTCTAAATATCCGTTTTAACTATTAGAGTGGTGGGAAGATAAGTGCAGTTTGATCTTGTTGTTTGATTGGATCATATAACAGGGTATTATCCAATCAAAAAACAAGATCAAACTTCACCTATCTTCCCACTAATCTATATTTAAACCCGATAGAGTATAGGTATTAATTATTACTTAAAACTATTTTTTTAAACTTTTTTACTTCCATTTTAAATGGCACAAAATTGACACCTGTGGTGTACTCTCCACGCTAGCAATGAGTGCCCGTGAGGTGACGTCTGGTAAGCGCCCGCACGGTGCAAATATTTCATCATTACCGATTTCTGTGTACAAAGCAGATTGGCATACCCAGCAATGGGTAATAAGCCGTGACGATATATTTATTTTATTTGTATATATAGTAAAAGAAGTATTGTAATCGCGAAAAATTTCGGTTTTCAGATTTCAATGGAAATATCCATTTTGGCCATCCTTGAATCCATTTTGACTAATTTTTGTATTTAGGACTATTATAACATCTAGTTGTGTACCTCCTTTTTGGTTATTACATAATATTAAGAAGTGGTACTTTACTTGAAGCCCATAATAGATTTTAATGAAAAACTATTTTCAAATATAATCCATAACTTTTCAAATTTGGTATTATAACACTGTTATGTCAAGGGGAATATCATAGTAGATTTTGGTTAAAATAGTCCAACCGGAAGTGATATATTACCTGAAGTTGTTAACAGTTTTTCTTGAATAAAATGGTTTTATTTTGATTTTAAAAATAAATACTTCAAATAATAGTTTTAGAGAATTAAATTCTGCGTCTAGCACATCCAGTATTATTAAATTAACCTTTTGTATAAGCGAGATATGTAAATTTAAAAATTATAAATTTTTTGGTTTTTGTAATAAAGCTTGGACAAAAAAATATTAGGACAAAGCAGTTTAAAAAATAAAAAAAAATAATGTTAAGGAAGTCGTGTGGTGTCCACATTAGATTTTTTTATTTTAAGTACTTAGAATTGAGACGACAATAAAACCAGAAATGATTGTTAATCCTAGATCTACAGTGACCATATATTAAACACCCATATTCAGTAAAACTAAAGATAGAACAATATTTAATACTTCGATAAATAATAATCAATCTTAATTAAATAGCTACATTTATGTGTTATTTCGTCATTTGTTATTTGTTGTACATGCAAAATTAACTCAAATATGAAAGATAGAGGGCTATTTTTTTAATGCAATTTTTTTGGTTTTCCTTTTATGCCGGTTTGTCTATATTTGATAATTTAATATTTACCACATACCACTTACTTACTGTTACATTATTATCTTCAACTGCTTCTACTCGTATATACACAAAAAAAACATACATCAATAGAATAATCAAATGGAGATAGAAGTCACACATAACTCAAAAATATTTTGAAAATACTTCTAGCGGTAAAGGGAAAGCGCATAAAATAAATCACTTTTTCATGTAAGGAGTATAATTCTTCTTTGATAGCGGGTGAGCGGGTTTATCATGAAAAAGCATTTTTATGTACATATTATACAGTTTGTACTCGTACAATACATTTGTTACTGAAAGAATGATATATGTACTCGTATATATGTAGAGAACCGAGAACATTTCGTGTATTCGCATATGTACTCATAATTGATATTTCAGTACGACTCGTATCACAAAAAATTTATAATATGAAAGAGAAGTAAAGAAGACTGATATTTATATTATGTAGGTGTATGTGCTTTAAATTATACAGGACGTTAAATTATGATTCTCAAACAAAAAGATTTTTTTTAATTTAATTATTTTTTAGTGCACCACTGCAGACATGAATTTTTACCTCTCGCTAAGAGAGGTATTGAATTCATGCTAAAAATCGCATATCCAGATTTTAGTGAATAAGCACCTTTTAAGGTCCCTAGAATCCGATTATAACATTTTTACGATGATGTCCGTATGTATGTGTGGATGTGTGGATGTTGGATTCACAATTTCTCAAATACTATAAGACGTAAGACATTTTTAACTACGGATTCCTCAATCTAACAATAATGAGAAGAGTTGTAAGTTAGACAAAAATTGCCCCATTAGGTCACCAATTTAATGGTGTTTTGTTATTTGAGAAAAAATACTTTAGGACAAAAAAGTACAAAAAAATAAAAAATAATGTCAATGTCAAATTTCGTCATATACGTGCAATTTTATAATTGGGTCTATATTTCATGTTGGTCTTGCGTACAAGGAAGTCGTGTGGTGTCCACATCAGATTTTTTTGCACATTATCACACTTGGTAAAATCTTATACAGGATGTTAATTTAAAAGCGGGCTGTAGGCGTTTAACATGGGAAATCAGTTTTTCATTGCGCAAAGCTTCCCATTTAATTTTAAACAAAAATGTTTCAAATAAATGTTGTAGAGAATTAAATTCTACACCAGCATCACTAAACATATTTTATTTTGCATGTTTACTAACCTTTAAAATCCAATTTGAAATTCTATAAATATTGCTCGTTTGTAGTGGGGGCTGTCCTTAAATTACGTAACGCAAAATTAGGAAATTTTTGATACCCCCTCCCCCCTTTGTAACGCACCCGTAACGCAATCATGAACCCCCCCCCCATATATTACGTAACGCAGTACTTGTCCCCCCCCCCATTTTTTTACTGGATATAAAAGTATATGGCCTCCTTAATATTTGGTTAAAATTTGAAACAGAAACTATTTAAATTAATGTACATAAAGATGAAAAATAACAGAACAGAACAGAACAGAAACTATTTAAATTAATGTACATAAAGATAAAAAATAATGTACTACTCTTGCCCTACGGCTTGTCACCCCAATTTTTTTACTGTATATAAAAGTATATGGCCTCCTTAATATTCAGTGAAAATTTGAAACAGAAACTAATTAAATTAATGTACATAAAGACGAAAAAATAACAGCACAGAAATTAAAAGCATATAACAAACTATTGAAAAGTTTTTCCTTATCAACACTACTTGAATTTATGTTTTAATATGAATGCCCGACATATTATGTTGACTGTTATTGAAAACAAACGACTGCCTGCATATACGAATTAGCACCGCGAAATTTGAATGTTTCAAAACTATTAAAGCAAGTTTAGCAATATTTTTTTAATATTTTATCGTTACGTAACGCACACATTAACCCTCCCCCAACCCCTCGTAACGCTGCGTAACGCTACTCTTGACCCCCCCCCCCCTTGAAGCGTTACGAAATTTGAGGACAGCCCCTGATAGCCATGAAATTTAAACAAAATTACAAAGAAATGCATATCGTTTGAATTGTCAGAATTTCGATTTTGCAGGTTGCAAAATAAAAATAAATAAAATCTACAATAATTTAGATGTAGATTATAGAAACAAAATATTTTTAAAGTCTTAGGATAGAATATAATTAGGATAGATTATAATTATTGTTTAAATTCCTTGGCTATCACTACAAATGAGCAATATTTATAGAATATTTGGATTTTACAGGTCACTAAACATGCAAAATAAATTCTATGTAGTGATGCTGATGTATAATTTAATTATCTACAACTTTTATTTGAAAGACTTTTGTCTAAAATTAATTGGGAACTTTTGCGCAAGGAAAAACTGATTTCCCATGTTAAACGCCTATGGCTCACTTTTTAATTAACACTCTGTATAATATTAAAAATCATGTACAAAAAATACATTCGTTCTAAACATTCAGTTTTACACAGCGTACAAAAAATTCATGAAGAGCACATACACATCAATTTGCTCTCAAAATCGACAACAAAATAACTCGGAAAAGAGCCGGAAATAACTAGTGGGAGGATTCTTTGGTGAGATCATGGATACCGACTCCTATTGGTCGTCTGTACACCACTGATATGCTATACGTAATATCAAGGATGATTGCAACATAAATGAAAGAACCAAGAACTGATACACAAGGACTAAATAGCGTATATTTTGGTGTATCGGAATAGTTCAAAAAACAAATTTTATGCCAAATTAAGAGTTAATTAAATTATTTATTTACATTTTTTAAAAATTCCTACAACAATGCTATACACAAACATTGGTGTACAGACGACCAATAGGAGTGATGTCACAAAAGAATCATTTCCCAGCAGTTATTCAGTTGTCGATTTTCATTCAAACTATTTAAAACTTAACGCTTGATTTACACAAAGCTTTATATTTTTTTTACATCCGTCCTTCAACTTTCAATTGGAAAAATAAAACACGCAGATCGAGTTGAGTGCATAATTATCCAAACTCTGTAGCAGTGGCGGTGCGCGAACATAGAGTGAGGTGAGGCCAAATATTAAAAAAAAAAATTTTAGTTCTATTCAAACATTTTGAACGCTACTTAAATAATTAACACAATTAGATATTACCTATACCTATTATAAATATACAAAAATAAAAATGTAGTATTCATTTGTAGGTACATTAAATCATTCCGGCAAATCTGTTGAAGACCGAAAGACTATAGACCAGAAAAGTGTAACGGTCAAACTTAGGCGCGAAATTCAAACACAATCCATAACGCTGAGAACATAATTCAATTCCCGTGTATTTCTTACCAAGGAAATTTTTGCTCAACTTTAAAGGCCGAAAAATCTCATAAAAGTAAATCTCTTATGC
Source organism: Harpalus rubripes (assembly GCA_963082715.1). NCBI lineage: Eukaryota > Metazoa > Arthropoda > Insecta > Coleoptera > Carabidae > Harpalus > Harpalus rubripes. The sequence continues at coordinate 70,796,305 of OY720450.1, forward strand.
AAAGCATTATATGTAGCATCTAGATCGATCCTTTATCTCCAGATTCGTAGAATAATATTCACATGAACTGTGCACAGTTTATATTTATTTAAATAATAATACAACACTACAAAATTCATTGAACGTATGGCTTAGTTTGATCGTGTATGCTTCATCTTCTATTGTTCTGTCCTATTTACTGGTGGATGAACGATAACGGTATCCTTGCTTGCACCAAGCATTTTAATTTCTAATAATTTTCTTATTTTACCGTCTACAGGTTTAAACTGTTGCAATCTGTTAAAGAATAAACAAACTATCGAATTCTTAGCAAGAGCTGCTTAATTTCGCGTACAAAATATATTTTTTTTGTCTGTAAAATTAAACTCCTATATGAAACCTATACTAGGGAATTCAAACTATGAACTCACGCCAAGGGCAAATTCTAACCTAACTTTTTTGGTCTATTAGTTTGGCGGCTAACATAACAGGAATGGCAGGCTAGATGCTATACACTGCAGCGTGTCAGCGTGCAGCCCAGCCATACTAAGTTCTCCCCACTACAGAACCGAGGCCGAGAAATTCTCATCCTCACGTATATTATATTATTACATTATAATTATCTCGATGCTTTTATTTTGCTATTTTACGCTTTTAAGATTGTATTTTTTTATTTATATGACTTAAAGGTACTAATAATGTAAATGTTAGTTGCAAATGTAATTATTGTAATAATTTATTTATTTAACTTCTTTCTTAAGATATATCAGTTCAGTTAAATTATTCCCATTGTTGTAAATAATTCGCATTGTTGTTAAATTTGTCTTTTCTTGGTTGATAGTATTTGTACAATTCTACAATTCATGATTTATTAAAAGCCATACATTGTTTACATTTATTATAGTTTAATTTAAAAAACTGTGATGGTTATTTGGCATATTATAGTAACAATAATTGTGAGTTCATATACCTAGTGTAGATTTACGAGTATATTATTTCAATACATTTTAATAAAAAAAAAAAAAATGCTTTGAATTTAAGAGGTGAGGCCAGACCTCACCTGCCTCATATGACGCACCGCCACTGCTCTGTAGGGCTGATGGTTCGCTCAGATTCATTCAGTCGAAATGTATCGCTAATAGAATTACGATAACTCAAATATTGGAAAATAAATGTGGGTGAATGAAATGTTTATAGCAAATAATTTCCCTGTGTTGATTTCGCGGAGAGAGTGAAATTTATTCGATTTCTTACCTTTACATTTGATTCTCATTATTTTCCCAATTGACTAAATATTTTGGTTGATTTGAGATGAATAAAATATTGTTTGATGTTTATAGATGCTTCAATTTTTTCCACAGAATACGTTTTTTAAGGTTTATTTGAACTGTGAAATACGTAATTATATATTTATACAATTACTCACATTATTATTGACTAGACTTTTTAATAGTCGGTTTTGCCAACAATTATATAAAGGGCAATGAGTTTTGATTCGAGTTTCAGACAATTAGGAATCCATTTCGCTGATAATTATTTCATAACCAATGGGATTAGGAAATCTCTGCTACGTATATGTTTCAGCTCAATTCATCGACCTTTCAAAATCATTCCATGTACACCTTCAACATTTTCTTAGGCAGACACAGAAACAAGTCTAGTTTTTTTATATATAGGATGTTGACCGCGACACCGGAACATAAGACTTTAAGATGTAAAATCATACTCTCATAATTTCCTGCTTCCCTAATAAATATTTTATCTGAAAATAATAGTTGTAGAGCTTAACATTCGGCATCTGAATCAGTAAGTAAAATTAATTTTACATGCTTTATAAAGGCAGAAATTAGGTATGTTTTACCTGTCAGGTTAGGTTAAAATATTTTTGTTAGTATTACTTGTATAATGATTTAAGTTTAAAGATGTTAAAGTTATTGACAATGCTAAATTTAAAGACAACCGACTACTTAAAGAAACATTACATATAATTACATATAAGATTTAATAAAACTTGCTGTGTCAACTATCAGACAGACTATAAAAATAATAGAGAACAAATTAATAATTTCATTTACAAAATTCAAAGTCTAACAATAATTTCCCTAATTGTGCTTTGTTGGTTACGCTACCAGTTTCACACTACAGTATCTCTCCATCTCCGAAATAATTCGGTTGGCTGAGTGCTGAAAACATAATATTTCAACGTAAAATGTAAACCACGTTACTTAAACATTTCATCTGTATTATTTTTACCTTCCGTCACCTTTAGGTAAGGAAGATATTGTCTTTGGTCAAAAAATTTGGTGGTGAGTTTTTGATAAATAAGCACGTTTTAGGGTCCCTAGAATACGATTTTACTATTTTTACGATGATGTCTGTATGTGTGTGTGTGTGTGTGTGTGTGTGTGTGTGTGTGTGTGTGTGTGTGTGTGTGTGTGTGTGTGTGTGTGTGTGTGTGTGTGTATGTGTGTGTGTGTGTGTGTGTGTGTGTGTGTGTGTGCGTGTGTGTGTATGTGTGTGTATGTATGTGCGTGTGTGTGTATGTGTGTGTATGTATGTATATATATATGTGTGTGTGTGTGTGTGTGTGTGTGTGTGTGTGTGTGTGTGTGTGTGTGACAAAATTTTCTAATGCGATAACTCTAATACTACAATTCCAAAAATTATAATTCTTTCGTATTCCTCTTCCTTACATCCGTGTGAAGAGCTGATTAGATTTTGGTTAGAATTGATCAACCGGAAGTACCCTCATTTGAAGATTTTAACAGTTTTTCTTGAAAAAACGATGTTAAATATCATTTTTTCACATTTAATGTTATTATAAATATTAATGAATATTTTATTCTCTATACGATTTGAATGCATTTTATACTTCATATTTAATGAATATAGAGTTAAAAAATTATAAAGAAATTAAATATCATATATTAGCCAGCTATGTTATAAGTCTGGAAACAGCTGCTACATTAAGAAAATTCTAATTGAAAGGTGTCAGTGTCAAGTGCAGTTGATAGTATGGTTGTGTTATAATTGTACTGGAAATATAGGACCTTTTGCTTTCCGTATGGAATTTGTATAAAATACATACACATGCCTTAAGGTAATGTACAAGAAATCTTTTGCAAGGAAGTTTCTGTATCACATTTATACAAAATACATAGAACTGACGGAAGGTAATGTGCTGGCCATATCAGATTTTTTATAATTACTGTACAACCTTTGTAATTTAGATAAGAAATTCGTTACTTTAATTTTTCCTTTAATGCTTTCAATTAATTTGTATCATCATGCATAGTTGAGGATGGGCTTGCTGAAAGCTCGAAACGTCCGTATTATTAAATAAATACACGTTACGTGGACCATCTAGCTTTATTTATTGAAAAAACAATGTATAATGATTTACTTAATCATCGATCGATATTCGATTTTACTAAATTAATAATTTTGATCGATCATTGCACTGCAACTGCACTAAGCTCTATCTGAATAAGGTTTTACCTTTTTAGTAAATTTTAAACTTCTATCCATATCCACAGCAACCGCATTTGTTTTTCTTAGGCAGATTTTAACCCAAGCCATTAGAACCACTATTAATCATACAATGCACTTAGCTAAGCGATCCCATCATTCGGATTGGTATCCAAGCCCATATTAATATTAAATGCAATTACTATATTATTGTATTGAAAGTGACGCCTATGGGCTGCTACATCCTACATCTAGTGGATGTTTAGATTCTATTGGGAAATTACACAATGCTTGGCTTACTGCCTAAGGCCTAAAGGCCTAGAGCGATTATAAATTAGATAATCTATATTTGTAATAGACACTAATGACTAATGACAGCTCATTCGCCGTGAGGATTATTATTGTTGATATAGGATACCAGAAGATCAAGGCAAATATGATTTATTTTTATGATCCACATGGATACGAATGCTTTTATTACATATAAGCTTGTTGCAGATAAAATCAATATGTCACTATGTACATAACAACTAGGAATGCACAACTTTTCTTGACCTTGTCAATATTGTTTGTTGCCATTTAACAAACTCTAGCTAGTTTGACAAAATCTGGATTGTGAAAAGAAGTTGATGGAACATACGACCGAGCGAGAAAAAGGGCCGAAAGTGGTCTGAAACCCACTTAGCTTACTACTTATAAATTATTATTAGAGCCGGAACATTTTACTTTTACTTGTAGAAAATCGATAGATTGTATGAAAAAATTAAATGAATGAAGACTATTTTAAATATTATGCTTTCTTAATGATAATATTAAAGTTTTTATGTCTCACTAGCACTATGAAATGTTTATAGCTAGGATTCGGAGTATACATACGAGTACATAGCTATAACAACCAGGCATAGTAGTTCATAAGGCCCTCATTATAATCCGATTATCGTTAACACAAAAAATGTAATTATTTATTAATACAAAAACTATGTAAACATGATTTATTGAGTGAAAAATTATTTATACATTATTAATCTTTTCCAAATATAAAATTACAATTTTCAAAACTCTTTTTCGTAAATTGCCCGCATTTCATAAGTAATAAATTTTCATTCTATCATCTCCAATGATAAAAAAAACTTTGATGTTTAGAAAATAAATAACGTTCATAATAAACAAAACAATTGAACAACGCCAAATCTTAAGCATTATTGTAATCAAAATTATATTATATTATATTATTATAAATGAAAATTTACTTCACATATTCTAGTGAAACATAAAATCTTGTTTGCACTACGACCGTTACTAGATAATATTGAAACTTTGACATAAGTGGCTGTTCTTATAAACTTAAGACATAAGAAATCTAATTTTACAACACTGATAGGGATCTTTATTTTCAAAGCGACTCTTTTTACTTTCCGTCTTTGGTCAAAAAATTCGATGATGAATTTTAAAAGAATAACCATGTTTTAGAGCCCATAAGATACGATTTTACTATTTTTACGGTGTGTGGGGGCGCGCGTGCGCGTGTGCATGTGCGTGTGCATGTGCGTTTGCGTGTGCATGTGCGTATGCGTGTGCGGGTGCAGGTCCGGGTGCGGATGCGTGCGCGAGTGCGAGTGCGTGTGAGTGAGTGTGTGTGTGTGTGTGTGTGTGTGTGTGAGTGTGTGTGTGCGTGTGCGTGCGTGCGTGCGTGCGTGTGTGTGTGTGTCTGTGACTATTCTTTCGGATCACATAACTCCACTATCACATTTCCAAAAATTATAATTGTTGCGTATTCCTCGAGTTTTCTTTCATATGAAGAGGTCATTAGATTTTAGTTATTATTAGTCACCCGGAAGTACTCGTATTTAAAGTTTTTAACATATTACCTTGAAAAAAACCCAGTTAAATATCACTTTTTCACATTTAATATTATTATAAATATTAAAGACTATTTTATTCTCTATACAGTTTGACTGCATATTATACTTCATATTCTAGGGATGTAGACTTAGAAAATTATAAAGAAATTAAATGTCGTAAAGCAGCCATGGAAACAGCTACAATAATATTTAAAGAAAATTTCACAAGAAACTTTGTATAAAATACATAGAACTGACAGAAAGTAATCTGCTGGCCACATCAGATTTTTTTAATACCTGTCACATTTGTCTGTTGTCTTTGGACGCAGTTAAATCTACTTCCCAGTCGTCTGAAATATTATTGTCTCTAACTGTTGATCATTTGGTATTCCGTGCCATTATTGTATACTTTTCTGCTAAGAAATAAAAAATCTTCAATCAATCGCGCCTGAGAAATATTTGGGAGATTATACACTCTCTCTCTCTCTCTTTTTTTTTTGTTGTCTATGAAATGTTGAGTCCTTAATGCTTTGCAGCATTTGGAGATTACATTACATTATTTCTCTTTCGAAATATTAAATCATTTTTGACCAACGTTTTACTAACAATAATCTTAAAGTTCTAAATTGTCGAGTTAATTTGTGCAATGATGTTCTAACTTCGTCTTAAGCACTTTGAATGACACTGTTCGTTCGATTTGGGGGCAAAAGTTTGGGTCGTCTACTTTTATTAAAACATACTACACTTTCTTCACATTCCCGCATAATTCGGTAAATAGTCATCTGTCCAATTTTTTGATCCCAAAAAACGTTAACAGTTTCATGTTTTGGCTATCTGTCCAACTAACCTATACTCGTAGATAGATTTGCGCATTTCAACTATATATAACATCTTTCGAAGCTTTTTCTGGCAATATTAGCATGGTATGTTACAAAACAATTATTATGTATTTATTATGTCCATTAACAACTGGATTAAACCTTATTTTATAATAAAATATGGGGCGTAAAATCCTCTGATGAATTTTATATTTCCTACATTTCGCGTACAAAATTTGAAGTTTTCTGACTACTCGTTTGTTCTTTCTATCTGCTTACGCACATTATTTCATTTAATTGGACATTGTCATCATCTTTTCCAAAGATGTCTCTTAGTTATGTTACAGTTTGAAACACTCGTGGTGATCTTTCTCTGAAATACTGTTAGTTAATTGTTACTTTTTCAAAATCCTTTGTACATATGAATACATCCAAATTAATACTGCTATGTTTTTTTCTTTATATTTATATACATAATCTGGTTTAATTCACATTCTCTTAGTTGTAGAAGTTTATTTTCTTCCTACATGGATCAGGGAACAAGGATTCTATTTGTTCCAGTGTCTGTTTTTGTGATCCTGCTGTCTCCGAAAATCCTGTAGCTTACAATGTATTTCAGACTACTTAGACGTGGAAGTATTTTTTGCTTAATAAGTTTTTGGGTACAGAATTTTCCTCTATGATTCTTACTAATAAAAACTAAGTTTGCCATCCAAGGTTTAAAAGTCCACGACATCTTAATGTAATTCTCTACTATTGGGATTTTCAAATAAGGTAACGCTTACTAGCGACGAATATAAGAACTACAAACAGTGGTACACATTTGACATTTGCATGAAAATACAATTATATGACTACAAAAACTCTATTATACAAACTTGGATTATAAATAAAAAATACTAATAAATGAGAAAATAAGACGAAAACTAAAGAAACACAATTGACAGCAATGCTACGCTTACAAATGTCAACAAAAAGTGTACCATTGTTTAATGCAAGCAGGGCCATCTCTTGATACTTGAAAATCCCAACCGTTTAGTTAGTGTGCTCGCCTACAGTTCACATATTTCGTACTAGAATTAGAGCCGTAATATCGTCTCAATTGAATTCCAAATTGCATATCTAATCTACTGCTTCACTTAAGTTTAGTTTAATATATACCTATCTACAACAAGACAGATAATATTCTATCTTGCTAACGGCTGAGATGTTCTTAACGATGAAATAGTTACGATGCTGGAATGATTAATTTATAATACATAAATGACAATAATTATGTATTCAGATTTAAAATCATTTACTTCTTTAAAATAAGCAGGGTGGTGGCGGTTAGGGATGAACATAGGGATTTAACGTGTGATTTTAGTTTTATGCAATTTATTGCTCTCCTGTACATTCTATAGCAAAAATTGTGAAGTGTAAAGTTGTTCAGAATTAAGTATTGCATCTAAAACTGCTTTAATTTTTTTTGTTTCTAGTTTCTTCTTAAAAATTTCTGATATTTTGTAGCAATAGCCATTACACTAGTTTTCTTTTCTTCTGGTTTTCATAAATTATTTATAAACGTCAAACGCAAACGTCAATCTAACTTATGAAAAATAATTTCGGTACTTTCATTCCATTTATATATTTTATTTACTTTTTACAAAAAAAATTACTGAATTGAAAAATACTGTTTTCTCCGTTTGGGAATTAGAATGTCAAATTCTATACTTTATATCACCTAAGAAAATAGCGATGGGAAGATATAGGAGCAGTTTGATCAATTGATCTTCCCATCACTATTTTCTTATGTGAAATAAAGTATAGCACGCATGTTGAGTTAGAAGGAGACTCATTCTTAAACGATTTTTGGTGATATTTTGTTATTTGAGATTGGCACGACTGCAATAAATACAATAAATATGTAGGCAACGGACAGAATAAAATACACAAATCACTGTAACAGTGTCACCAACCTAATAATTCTATCAAAAATTTCCCTTATTGGAAATTGTTATACATTTTTATATAGAAATAAAGTAAATAAAAGCCTCAACAGAGAAAATAGTATAAGATACGTTACGTAAGGATATTCATGCACTCGTTTGTTCGCCGACTCGCCGCTGCGCATATACCGTGTGTGTCTGTCAGGTGTACATAGGAGATTAACATGGGAAATCAGTTTTTTACAAATTCTTGCTCGTCTAATTATTTTAAGCAAAAACGCGTCAAATAAAAGTTATAGGGCATAAAATTCTGCGTCTAAATAAATAAATAGAATTACCTTTATATACTTTGCAACGACAAAAATTAATTATGAAAATGTTGAAAATATCGACAGCCATGGAATTGAACAAAAAATAAATAAATGCTTGACGTTTTATCTGTCACAACGTAAGTTAACTTATTTGACGTTTCTGACATTTTCATAAAACGTCAAGCATTTATTTATTTTTTGTTCAATTCCATGGCTGTCGATATTTTCAATGTAATTTTCGACATTTTCATATTTAATTTCTGTCGTTACAAAGCATGTATAAGTAATTCAGTTTATTGATTTAGATGCAGAATTTTATGTCCTAAAACTTTTATTTGACGCATTTTTGCTTAAAATAATTAGGCGAGCAGGAAATTGCAAAAAACTGATTTCCCATGTAAATCTCCTATGTACACCTTTAAGACAGACACACGGTATATACCAGCCGTAATCGAGGATGAAGCATGGTTTCGTTTGTAACGAAAAATAACAAAACCTTCAGTAACGGCGTTCTTATATTCCACTGGTTGCTGAAAAAAGTTACCGCGGTTATTCTGGTTCAGTTTCAGAATATACTATAAGTGCAAAGCGCCTTTAATTTTATATAGAAAAGATATATAAGAAAAAAAGTTGGAATAACAATCTTGATTGAAATACGAAATATTATTTATAGTATTTATTAAACAATTTCCTATAATTAAAATAAATATCTATGCATTGAAATGAGACGTTACTAATATTGAATAAATAATAAAATAATCAGAATAAACATTAGGAATATCATATTATTTCTTCCTGTCCTCCGGTGACTTCCATTATCATCTAACTTTTTTTTTCGAATTGTACAAGTGTCATACGACATACAATTCCACCCGTGGTAAAATTATAAACTAAGAGTTCTCTAAGTAAACAAAAACTAAAATATTTTCACATACCTATCAAAATGTCGTAAATTTTTCCATGTATATTAACACAAAACACAATGAATAAGAATAATTGTACAATATCATATTGTCGAGTTAAAGTTTTGTAATGTTAATTTGTTACAAATATGTTTTTCTTGTTTTATTTTGAATACATTTGCATCTTTCCGGGTAACAAAATATGTATATTTCTGGAAAATAATCTTTGTAATTATCTTTATTACCCACATACAGGACTTCATGTATAATTGACTACTACTACTTCTGGGTTTAAAATTTTATATTCATTTAATTTTATCTAAACATGCTTCTCCACTATCACCGTAGAATTTTTAATATTTACTTTTAATATTGTTTATTTTGAATACATTTCATATAAGGGCATTATAACTTTGTCTCTTTAATCTGGGTCAGGAATTATTAGTCAGACAAAAAGTGTTGCACTAAATCCATAAATCCAACTAAAAATCCAATTAAGTAGCCCATAAAAACCAGAACATACATTGTGATAAAATTTTCCTAACTCATCCATGTTTTCATTTATTCATAGTAGCAAAAAATTCAAGGAAATTATTGGGGAAGTAAAAGATCAAAACAGGGTAAAAAATGTTTTGTCTGCATAAAGTAGGTCAGGAACGCAATGTAAACAAATGAAAAATTCATAATATTTTTACCACATACATAAATTTAAAAAATATTGTCTGGAATATAAAAAATGTACCTATTGATACACAAAATCCATAAATACAAAGTAATATTTGTTTTGAAGTGTAAAAATTGCGATTCTACCCAGACCAAAAATCTGATGTGGCCAGCACACAACCTCTCGCCAGATATTTTACCTGGTTGTACGCATAAAACGAAAAATATTTTTAAATACAAATACATATATTCGTGTCACTACAAAATAATTCTCATATATATTTGAAAAATCTATGGGATATATTATTATATAAATTATGTACAATACATACATTTTCTTTATATTCAATAACCTGAAATTTTCTTTTTCTACTTTCCTTTTCTTTTTCTTTGTATTCGTCATTTTTTCGCAAATTCCTTTTGTATTCTTTTTTACGTTTTTGACTTTTTTCATAATCTTCATAATGATGTAGAAATATTTTTGACAGTGACATTTATGTGTCAATTACAAACATTTGAATTTTTTGTCTTGAAGTAGTATGATCTGAGATTTTTTACATCAAATTATTTTATATGCATTTCTTTATTTCTAAATCTATAGAATAATAATGAATTTATATTTATCGAATAAAGAATTTAACGTTCTTTATTAATATAAGTATTTATATAAATTTTCGATAAATAATATTTAGATGATTTTTTTCTTGTAACTACTACTTCCGGTTGTCCAATTGTTACCAAAACTTAATCAACTCTTCCCATTATAGTTAGATTGAGGAATCCGTAGTTAAAAATGTCTTAAGTCTTATAGTATTTGAGTAATCGTGAATCCAACATCCACACACACACACACACACACACACGCGCGCGCCCACACACACACACGCACGCACACACACGCACGCACACACACACACAAACACACACACACACACACACACACACACACACACACGTATGCACGCACGCACGCACACACACACACACACAGACACACACACACACTCACACACACATACGGACATCATCGTAAAAATGTTATAATCGGATTCTAGGGACCTTAAAACGTGCTTATTCAATAAAATCTGGATATGCGATTTTTAGCATGAATTCAACACCTCTCTTAGCGAGAGGTAAAAAGTGCTAACATTTTAAAATTATTTTTCTGAAAAGTTAAACAATGTTCATAAAAATTTAAAGTACAGGGTTGAGACTAATTCTGGACGTCAAGAAACACATTTGCAAGAGTAATAATAAAAAGAATTTTCTTTACATGTTACGAGAAAAAGTTTCTCTTAAAACAAATCCGTTCCTTTGTTACTTGTAGTGTAAAATAATAGTACCTAGTTGTAAATCTCTCAAAAGAAAATGAACTACAGTTACGGTTACACAGTTCATTATCGTGTCCTCTATTTCTACTAAGAAATATAAATGATTTTTGTTTTATTTAAAATAGAGAGAAATAAAAAGCATATGAAGAATTATTCAAATAAGAAAATTAGCAACTCATGAAACGAATTCGTGAAATATGAATGACTTATATTACAAAACATTCATTGTTAAGTTAAAATACAGTTAAGCTTCGCAACATTAAAATTTGTCTTTTTCAGCCTAGCATAGCAAAATTTTAATATTCAAATCAACGAAAGCCCCTTGGAATGAACTCCAAATTAATCCTTATAATCAATCAAGAACTTTGCTTTGCAATAACAGACGAATTGAAAACGGAAGATAGATTTTTCTCAAGAATTAGTTCAGTTAGAAATTCTAGAGTATACGAACACTGCTTATAGAAGAAACACATATTATACAGGATGTTTCTCGGTTACGAGGCACCTCGATTATTTTCTTTAGTAGGTATTGGGAATAGAAGAAAATCATTCAAATAGTTGTTGTACTAGATAGAGGGGGACATTCACTTGTTGAAAGAAACATATTTTTAACCAGTGGTTCTCAAACTAAAATATTCATTTATATTTTTTAAAATGGAATGCTATATATTTTTAGGCTCATTTTTATAGTGTTTTTTTCTGAATTCAAACATGTATATATCCTTACATAACAAAAATATTGAGAAAAATGCAACTGAAATTTATTAAATTTTATTTTTATAGTTATTTTTCATGTATGTTATAGTTTGAGAAACACTGGTTAATTTTTTTTCTTAAGTGAATGTCTTCCTTCTTTTTTATTTGAATGATTTCCAATAATAAAGAAAATAATCAAGGTGTCCTGTATCCGAGAAACACCCGGTATATTGAAAAGAGTTCATTATGGTGATGGCAATTTATATTTTTCGTTAAATTTTAAAGTAATCATATTTAATGTGGATTTTTTTCTACAATTTGCATACAAAATCACCGTACATTTTTTTACGTCATTTCTCTTTAACTTTCCTATGTAAATGACGTATTTTTAAGAAAAAATGTAGCTCCTGTAATAAGGTAATTTATATTAAAGGTAATGCGTAGTTCAAAATTTAATAAAATTTAAAACAAAAGGGGTTTATTTTTTTAGAGAAGATTAGTATGTTTTCATTTAAATAGATCGTATCCCGAGTTTATGTTTAAAAATAATTTTATGTAGTTTTTAGAGGAAACCAAAACTAATAAAGTAACCCTTTTGCGTTTAAACTGTAATATTTTGATTTCTTGATATTTTAATATTATGAAGTATTAAAAGAATTATTCCACTGGGATATCGGAAACTATAAGAAATACAACTTCGGTTAACTGGGACATGTCTTGCGCCTTTGGAGGGCCATCTTAGACGTGCTTTTTTTGCCAAAATTTCTCATAGATTACTAGGTATTGGCGGAAAACTGATTTTGGTCGATTTTTTCATTTTGAAATTACTTCTAAACTAAACTAAGTAATCGTAAAAAATGTTTCAAATAAAAAAATTGATATTTTTATATAGTTTACCCAGGGCGTACAAAAATAATTTTTAGTTCAGTAAATTGTAGAGATATAACACAAACTTATTTTTTTTTAATGGAACCTACAATTGATTTTTATTTCAAAAAGATACATATTTTTTTCTCTTTCGATTGGTGTAAGGGTTATTATGTTTCAAATAATTTTTTAGATCATACCTAACCAACCAACTTACGTAAATTTAAAAATATAGAGTTAAAATTAAATTATGAAACAGGGTATATGTTAGGGATGAAACTAGTTATTCCAGTCAAATGAAACACTATTTTAAAAAACTAATGAAATTACTGATTAAAAATATGAAATTACATGAAAAATAATGAAAAATCTAAGACTTTAAGGGTAAAATAAATTTAAAACCTTATATCAATTGAAAGAGAAAAAAATAATTATTTTTTGAAGCAAAAATTAAATATGCCATTAAAAAATATTTTCGTACCTCGCTAGATGCACAATAAAAATATCCAACTTTTTTATTTGAAACATTTTTCTATATTACCAATTGTTTAAGAGTAATTTGAAAACAAAAATTTTGACCAAAATCGTTCTTACACCATTATCTAGTGAAGTGTGAGAATTTTCGAAAAAAAGCACACGTAAGTTGGCCCGCCAAAGGCGCACCAGATGCTCCTTAACAAAAAAAAAAAAACATAATCGCACGAGTCTATTAGTCCCTAAACCAATGTTAACTTAATTCTTCTTTCTTTTCAGCCCCGCAATGAACCATGTTCTGAGACACGTCATCATGTCTTACTATGGCGTCGACTCCCCCAGGTCTCTGGACCTGGCGACGGCGACCACCATTTTCTCCAACGAAACCGTGATGCAGACACTCCAAACCGTTCTGAACTCTAGTGTGGAAGTTACGAACTCTGTTCTACCCGTGAATCGGTCGAGTGCTGCACCGTCCGCAAGTGTCTTCGAAGGGAAACTCATTATCCCTCTGTATGTTATTATATTCCTACTTTCCGTGGTGGGAAATAGCCTGGTGTTGGTGACCTTGGCGCAGAATAAGAGGATGAGGACGGTAACCAATGTCTACCTCCTGAATTTGGTAAGTTTATATTTTTAAAAATTGTGCTTAATAAACTATTATTAACGAAAGATGACTATTCAAAGTCATTTGTGAGCTGTCTGATATAATATTACTTGCAGATAACTTCATTGCATTTCGTATTTATGGACACATTTTAACTGAAAAACTAATAGTAATTCATTTGAAAATTATGTTTCTTTCTAAATAATGCCTTTCTGAAAGATTTATGTTCTTCACTTATGTTTTTGCAAAATACAAAAACATAGACTTAACTTATGAACCAAGGAATAATAATTTGATTTAAACGTCAACGCCACTGGGTAAATATTAGCACAGAGGGCAGTGTAGTACATAATTAGGTATCTACGACATAAGTAATTATTATTTATAGTGTGTTAGAAAGTAATGCCACTATTTACGTATATCTGTCACACCACATAAATTAAATAGATATAGGTCAAATAATCTTTCTCTTTCTAATACAAAATGTTGTTTTGTGCTATAAAATGCTAACTATTCTTTCTTTTCATAGTCATAGACATCTTTCATGAATAATAGTTTACCTATACATTTAATTATTTTTTTAAAAACTACTGAATGAAGTACATAACAATGTGCAAGTAAAACATAGGAGGGGTCTCGTGGCCGTGTGCCTGAATGTTTGGTCGCGATCTGGGTTTCGGGTTCGATCCCGACTGACATCAAAAATATTTCGAATTTTAAATGGCACAAATGTGACCCCTGTGGTACACTCTCCACGTCAGCAATTAGTGCCTGTGAGGTGACGCCTGGTAAACGCCCGCATATGGTACGTATAAAGCAGATTGGTACACCCAGCAATATGCCGTGGTGATATATATATATATATATATATATATATATATATATATATATATATATATATATATATATATATATATATATTTTCTACAAACACTACTAAAAATTGAATTTTTAACATGGCATACTTCAATTAAAAATGCGATATTTTAATTCTAGTGTTAAAAGTAATTTCCTTGGTAATAACGAATGGAACAACAAATCGACATGTTCGACATATGTCAATTTTTTTTTACAAATACAAATTTAAATGAAATAAATATGTTTGTCGTGTTCCAAACTTCCTTCTCACAAAATAAAATGTCACTTTTAACACTTATATCATAAATAACTATTTTCTACTTCCACTTGAAAACCTTATCATTTCTTTACAATCTGTAGAATAGATAATGTAAGCAATAAAAGCTATAGGGTATCCAGCCAGTCAAAGGGTTTACGTCATAAATATAATATCACTAGAAACAATGACGTCATGTGTTTTTACATGAGCATTTAAAACGGATTATAATATGATCTGCGGGTTGCCTCCATAAATACAAATCATTGTTACGGGAAGAAATATGTAAATTATTATACATGGATTACGATCACTAGAGCTTCACGTCATTGATTTCTGAACCGCAAATAACAAGTAATTGTGTATTTATCTCTGTCTTACTTATGGTTTCCTTCATTCCTTCTCGATAGATATGTCTAATAGCTTCATATTTGTCTTATTACCAAATTTAGTGTCCTTATGGCTCATCCTTTTTACGTTAACTTTCAAAAAGTTTAATTTTGGCCTAAAAATTGAAATATCTGAAATTTTGGTTTGACATTTTTGATGTTTCGATGTCATTGTTATGTTTGGACATCATATCCAACTTGTACAAACTACTATTTTTTATAGTGCGTCTAAATTTTAATTATAATATTTGAGTTATGTGAAATACCCTATTAATTATCTAGAAAATGTGTATAATATTTTCCTAAAATACGGTTTCTTTGTGTTAAATGCATATTAATTTAATCGTATTTTAGTAAAGCTCTCAATTAAACCATGCATATGATCTACTAATGCAAATGGAAAACGTACATGTTTATCTAGGACTAAATATACTAACTCTAACACACATAAACTCCCAGACTTCAATTAAATTTTATTTATATAAATTACAGAAAAAAGCCATTCTTTATTTGTCATGTCATTAGAGAGTTTTCACATAACATCAAAACAAGTAGCGTGGACGTTAAAGCTCATTTTGGCTTCAATGCGCATGTGTAAGTAAATTTTTTACGATATGTATATATCGTTTAACCTTATTTATCTAGAAATAGTGTCCGTCGAATACTACTTTATATTTTACGTAAAAGCAGACATAACCTAACTTTTAGAGAAAGATAGCTACATCATTTTAGTTAGACAGATAAAATAACATGTACAGCATGTGAAAACATATTTTGATGAACAGAATAACGTTCACGCTATCTATTACATTATGTGAAAACTCTCTATTAATTTAAATAAAACTCAAAATATACATCTTTTACTAAAGAGAATGTAACACGTACTGTACTGATTTGACACATATTTTCAAAATCCCAACTCTCTAATTACAATTACCGTTTCATGATTGTCTTTGGAATACATTTTTGAGCTTCACATCAAAACATAAACACATATGTTTATCAGGGCCGTAACTAGGGTGGGGCGAGTTCTTCATTTGATAATTCTCAGAAAAATTCTTAAATATAAGCCAAGCACACACTTGGATTTCTTATTGCACACTTTGCGAATTAATACTGTATTTCTGTGCACTGTGACTTGAAAGTACGCGCGCAAAGCACCCTCAGCGCGTGGCAGTCCAGTCAGTGAATGTATCGGCAAAAGAACACAGACTAAAGACAGGACTAAAGTTTGGGCTTGCTTTTGTTTTTGTGCGAATCGACATTTTTCCATCGCTTAGATGAAAAAATTACAAGTTTGGATTGGATTATGATGATTTATTTTACCTTGTAGAACCCATATCTCAGTTTTTTCATACTTCTCAGACAAATGTCTTTAAAGATTGATCTGCCAATCACATTTGATAGGTAAATCTGGGATAGACACTCGGCGATCTTCTATAATAAGTGCCCGTAGAGCACGGTCATCCCTTTTCGCAATCATCGAAAAACGCCCAGTTTTAACATTTGTCTCAATATTTCCGGTATTTTTAAACTGCAAAATTAAGTTTCTCGTCGTTCCTGACGAATTTTTAAGTTTTTTTTATAATTTTTTGCCCAGAAAGCCCAGTTTATGCGCAATAATAATAGAATTTCGTATATTAAAGTATAAAAATTTTCCGCGAACCTACTTTTTTAACAATCGTACTGCATTGACATGTTGACAATAAGTTTTAACTGGTTTCTTAATGCAAAATCAATAATATATTTGAAGAAAAAAACGCATCTTTGTGTTGATCAAGATATAAACATTTAATTCTAATTCTGCGTTCCAGTTATGGTTCAATTGATATGCGTCAGACATACTCGTAATGTTGCCTTTATTTTGTTTTTTATAATTATTATAATTGAAATATACGATAAATACTGTTAAATAATTACCAAAACTATATAGTTCATTCGCCGAGACGAGAGAATATGGAATGAAGACGAGAGAATATGGAACTAATTCTTGAAGAAACACAAATCGTTATGCTGGTCAAAAGAGGATAATTTTGGAGCCGAAATTACCTTTTTATGTAGTTATATTTTTTAAATAATAATTTGCTAAAAATAAAGGTGAAGGGGCGCAATTTTATATTCCGCCCCAGGCGCAATAATAGCTAGTTACGCCCCTGATGTTTATGGACTTTTAAGTTATACCGTATGCATGCGTACATCGTTTGTACGCACTTATCCGCAACTCGACTACTAAGTTTTCAAACATGTTTGTAAAATAGTTATATAAAACCAGTCTCTATACGCAAAAAAAAATGTTAAATGTTAAGAAACCGGAAGCCTACTTTCAACTTTTGTAATTCCCGCTCGATTTTGACATCATCAATTTCGGAGTCTATTCTAAACGTCGTATTTGTGAAAATTATATCTTCTTCCCTTGTAAATTTTACAAACAACGGCCTACTTATAAATGCATAGAAATCAAAGCTTCTTACGATTTCCACCGGAACACAGTCCCTTCATCCTTCTGCAAACTTAAATGGCACAAAGATAAATTGTAGTTCAACTGTCAAGTTTCTTGGTTTGTATATGGATAAAGATTTTAAATTTAATGAACACACCAAGAATAAGTTAATTGCGGCAAGACTTAAACTTAAACAACTGTATCAATATAGACACACTCTGTCATCTGCTCTAAAATTAAAATTTGTTAATACGCTTATCATGCCCATATTAGAATATTGTGCCTATATTTACGTTCTCAATCTTACTAAGCAAGACATGCGTAGAATTACTCTTTTTCAAAATTCTTGCCTCCGCTTCGTTTATAATGTGCATAAATTTGACCATATATCATTATACAGACAAGAAGCTGAAATGAAACTTATTGATCGGAGAACGAATTTTCTTTATTTGTCTCTCGTCCATAAAATATATACAACAAACATAACACCTTACTTATACAGTAAGCTCCATATTAAAGAAAGTAATTATAATTTTCGTGGTATGGATTTATTTGTGGTTTCTTCTTTTTAAAAAAGTAAATTTAGAGGTTCATTTTCGTATCAAGCATCTAATTTATATAATGATATTCCAAATTCCTTAAAAACTCTATCTTTAAATAACTTTAAAACTCATCTTAAACAATTGTTAAACTGATGCTTCGTTTGAATTGTTATTTACGCATGTCTGTTCATTATTACCTACATATGTATTCTTTGCTGTTTTTCAAAATTGTATTCTGGGTTAGGTGGAAGAACAGCCTTTGGCTGAACTTCGCCTTTGAGTGTGTCTCAATAAAGTTTATTATTATTATTACTATCATTATTAAATCGTATATCTATTTGTTTCATTATTTTTTATTAATAATCTAGAATGCGTACTATAGTAAAAATGTACGTGTAGAATGCTCACTATTATGGTATTGAAAATATTTAGATAGGGGCGTGGTTAGAGGGGCCTCCAAATTGAATTGGGGCCTCTAGCACGCCACTGTCTACGACTCTAGTAGTTAGCAGACACTGCGGGCTTTCCAATTATGCGATACAGAGTAACAATGTGTAACACTCGAACACTCTGTTGCACATCAAATAACTTTAATTCATCAAAAGTGCACCAGATGGCGTCTCTATCAATATTTTCCTTTTTTGGCATTTAAACTAATCTGAAATCTATATAACAAACTATAATAAGCATAGTGGTAGTTTCGGATACGTTACTTAAATTTATCGTCCAGTTTATAACAGATTTTGAGTTCATAGCAAATTTATAGGTTAAGAAAACAAACATCACACGTTGAAACTCAAAAATTTCTTGTGTCAGGCTGAGCTCACTTGTGTCGTTAATGAAACGCTTTGTGTCGTACACTGTGTTACACAGTGTCTCTGTGTCTAATTGGAAAACACCCACTACCATTCATAATCATTATTCAGTAATATGTTCGGCGCAATATCACCGAGATATTTGTAAAACGTATGTGCAAGCTTTAATGTTGCATAGATCGAGGATGATAAATTTCATAATGATTACAATTAGATGATTTCGGTGACAATCTATTCGTAAAGGTTATCTTATCGTATTTAATCAAATGTTTCAAAATAATGGTCAATGACCAACTATTACTGCCTATGAAGGATTATTTCAGACATTAATTTAATTTGTCTGATGCATAAATTTCACTTGAAACCTCAACAATTTATTTATTGTATGATGTCCTCGTCAATGAAATGTGTACTCAGTACTTACTCCAAATTAAATTACGTGTGTTTATCAGATTATATCCACCAGTCCTAATGACAAATTGATAAATAGTGTTTTCAGAAAGTTAATTGATTTTATTAACTCCATAATCAATTGAATTCAAATTTAAAAAAAACATATGTACAGGGTGATTCATCGGTTTGTTCTTTTTTAAAAACTCGCGTATTTTAAATATTAAGGAAAAAATTTCAAACGAAGTATATTTTATATTAAAATTTCCATAAATCTGCAGTATAGGTTTTTCTACAGGATGTTCCATTTTTACGCAATGGTATGTAACTTTTTCTTTCAAGTGGAACACTGTACAGTCTGAGATTAAAGTATGGAATCGTAAAAAACGAGATTTGAACCGGTTTTTTTAAAAAGCTAAAGCACGTCAATTTAATTTTTTAAAATTCACATTAATATGTACGATTCAGCTTCCGACTTTCATTTGTTTATAAGTTATGACGTCATCACAAAAAAATGTAAATGGCAATGTAGATTTTTAGTGGATAGTGATTTTTCTTCCCTTTATGATCATGCAAATAAATCATAAGGTTGCATAAATATTCTGAGAAAAATCGAGCTGAAAATTTAATAATGATACCGAGATTTCATTTTTCGGTTTAGAATTTTTCGTTGATAATTTTTTAAAATCTTTAAACATTTAAATGTTGGCATTATGGTACTTATAACTTATAAAACATGATAAACGAAAAATTCTAAACTGAAAAATGAATTCTACATATCTTGATTATTCATAATTATTAAATTTTCAGCTCGATTTTTCTCAAAATTCTTGTAATGCAACCTTATGATTTATTTGCATAATTATAAATGGAGGAAAAATCACTATCTGATTTCGCTACTAAAAATCTATATTGCCATTTGAATGTTTTTATAATGACGTCATAACTTACAAACAAATGAAATTCGGAAGGTGAATCGCACATATTAATGTGTATTTTTAAAAACAAAAATCGACATGTTTTAGCTTTTTTAAAAAAACCCGTTGAGTTCGCTATTTTTTTAATATTCCATTGGATTGAAATAGAAGGAATATTTATTTAATTTTCTTTAAAATTGAAAGGTGAGTAATGTTAAGAATCATGTCAATTCTAGACAATACGTAGAGAATGCAAACTTTGTAATCGCACATGCGTAGTGGGGGTTTGACGAAATGAAAATAATTTGATACTTATTTTAATAGTCAGATATACTATGTTTACACCGTGTGTACTATTCTGATATGCAGACCAAGTGTATACTAAAATTTATCTTAGTATGGTATATTTACACCGGTATTTAAATAAACATACTAAATATGTTGGTACCTTATACGCGTTTGCGCAGATGTAATGTCAGAGTCACCCTAACCTAAAATTACTTAATAAGGAAAAATAGTTGTGAATATATGTAGTAATTTACAACGCCACACTATTAAAATTGTAATTATGACTAAACTTACACAATATCCCTAAATGTTAATGCACTATTTAATTGAATTAACAGTAGTTATAGATGGCAGAATTTTTTTAAATTAAACTATAATAATTGGAAGCACATAAACAACAAATAAGTAAACCTCTTTTAAGAAAAAAATAAAATATAAATATAGTCTACATGGGCGTAGAAAATATATACAAATTTTGAGGATGGCGTAAACTAAATCATTGTCTATACCTAGACAATTACATAATTTACATGGCATAGACTACATGGTGTCTCGTGACCGCGTACCTGAGTGTCAGGTCTCAAATCTGGGAAACCGAGTTCGATTCCGATCGAGGCCAAATATTTCCAATTTTAAATGGCACAAAATTGACCCCTGTGGTGCACTCTCCACGCCAGCAATGAGTGCCCGTGAGGTGATGCCTGATAAGCGCCCGCACGGTGCAAATATTTCATCATTACCGATATTTGTGTACAAAGCAGATTGGCACACCCAGCAATGGGTAATAAGCCGTGATGATATATTTATTTATAAATTACAGGCATATCTTTGGTATTTGAACCATGTTGCAACATTTTGGTATTTTGTTGTCTTTGAAATTAACCATTTATTTAATGACTTCGTTAATTATATAGATAGAAGATGTACTTGATCTTTTATGTGTATTAGTGCACTGTCATCATTAAACGTTGCTATCCTATGACAACATTAAATGAAGAAGCGTTTTATTTTTGTATAATCTTTTTATTCCTCTTCAGTTTTAGATAGCGGTAAAAGCTCTTTTCTCTAATATAGGTCAGTAATATCCGATAGCAAATTCATCAATCTTTATTGGTTTTTTCTTCTTTCATATCTTGCACGCTCTCAACAGTTTCGGTATCGATATTTACATATTGAAAATTCCTTAGAACTTTAGTGCAGTATCCACTTCGTCAAGCCCAAGCGTGTCTGTAGTCTTGCATTTCGGTAATGCTATACTTTGAGAAAACCCTACTAAAGTTTTAATAAAGTTTAGCAAATTTTGTTAACTCCGAGTAACTTAATGAGAATATATCGATAAAAATATTTTACAGATAATTAATTTTCTATAGCGCAAATGAAGTAAGAGTAAGCAAAAACAACCTCCATTCCATTATATTGAATCTGAGGTAATCAAAACAAAAAGTTTCTAACTTCCTTCCCGTTTAAGATTTTTGTAATACGCACTTAACTCATTAGAAAATGGATGTTAAGTAACAGAAATTAAAAAATGATGGGCAATTATTTATTAGTGATTTTTGCAGCACATTGGTTGCTTTGTAAGAAACTTGCAAACCGTAATAGTAATTAACGTATCAAGGGTGTTATAAGGACAATAACGCCTGAGGTCAACAGTGTACTTTTCGAGGGTCTCTGGCCCGAGATGTGTACGTTGACCGAAGGCATTATTGTCCGTTTAACTCCCGTGGTGCGTTCGACGTTTAACGTCCGACTATAATTTTTAATATTCTATGGATTACGGATCAGAAAGTTTTAATAAAATTTG
Source organism: Harpalus rubripes (assembly GCA_963082715.1). Lineage (NCBI taxonomy): Eukaryota > Metazoa > Arthropoda > Insecta > Coleoptera > Carabidae > Harpalus > Harpalus rubripes. The sequence continues at coordinate 70,818,889 of OY720450.1, forward strand.
CCGAGTAGGTAGGCTATGCATGCTTTTGCTCGTTTTTTAAGCTTTATCCCAGTATCAATATCAATTTATTGACAACATTACCATAGCAGCAACTCATAACACGCTCTAGGGTGTTATTTTGTATATAACAACACTGAAAGCAGGGTTGTTATGATAATAATAACATACCAGTCGGCCGTTAAATAAATTAACAGTTTCTTTATTGAATGTAAAGTACACCCTACACATTTCCTTCAAAAACAAAAATGTACCGGGATTAAGATTGTTTCTACTGAATTTCGATAAGACTATGGTCATTTTTGTATTATAACTTCTGAGTACTATCGGATTTACAATAAATTATAGTCAGTTGACTTTCAAACTCATTAATTTTCATGAAAAAATCCAAAAATTATGAAACACAGTTTCAATGTTTTTAATGTTTACGCGTGTGAACGCGTGGTGCTCTTATATTCCAATTTCTTGCCTTGAAATAGTTTGATCTGAGATTTATTACATCAAATCTCTAAATCTACAGAAGATATAATAATGAATTTATATTTATCGAATAAAGAATTTAACGTTCTTTAATATAAGTATTTACATAAATTTTCGATAAATAATATTTAGATGATTTTTTTTCTTGTAACTATTAATTCCGGTTGTCCAATTGTTACCAAAACTTAATCAACTCTCCCCATTATTGTTAGGTTGAGGAATCCGTAATTAAAAAGTCTTATAGTATTTGAGAAATCGTGGATCCAACATCCACACACACACATCCACACACACACATCCACACACACATCCACAAACACATCCACACACACATCCACACACACACACCAACACACCAACACCAACACACACACACACACACACACACACACACACACACACACACACACACACACACACACATACACACACATACACACACATACACACACACACACACACACACACATACACACACACACACAAACACGCAAACACACACACACACACACACACACAGACACACACGCGCGCGCGCATGTTATAATCGGATTCTAGAGACCTTAAAACGTGCTTATTCACTAAAATCTGGATATGCGATTTTTAGCATGAATTCAATACCTCTCTTAGCGAAAGGTAAAAATATTAAAATTCGTATAATTACGTAGAAATCTATAGTCTAGAATTGCATGTGTTTCTTAATTTTAGAATTTTTTTAAGCAAGTTATTGAGTTTGAAACTTAACTGACTATAATTATGAATTAGTAATATATACTCCTAGGGATCCTTGAAAGTAGATGTCGCTGTATTTTTATAACTATGTCATGTATCTTGAGGAGCAAAAATCAAAAACGGTCTGTAAAGGTACGGTTTTGCTGGCGCTGCCAGCGGCCGTGGCCAGCAGTATCGGTCGGCAGTGCTGGACAGCTTCAGTTTTGTTAAATGTGCATGGTTTCGCTGGCGCAGTGCCAGCCGCGGAGCTTCTGCGTCCCGAACACTTCAAGAGCAGTCTGACAGCGACCGCGCTGGTATATACGTATGTTAAATATGACGCCCAAGCCCAAATTTTGTAACAAAGCGGAGATTCAAATCATTGTTTCGTCTTGTTTAGGTGATTCAAGTTATGCTAAACATACGTTTATTATCACCGTTCTACGAGCTGTCAATACCTCGCGGCGGGCTACTAAGCGATTAACGAAGACGAAATATGAATAAAAAATTGTCTAAATTTTAAGTCATTCGTTTTTAGTCGACTGTTTATTAAAAAAGAAAAAAATCCTTCATATTCTCTGGTTTTGGACAAATCAGATTCCTCTTGCAATATTTTCTAAATTGTATTCCTCCACTTCTTCCTGGAGCATAAAGCAAAGAAGTAATTTAGAATCCATTTCTACTGACGACGGCCGACCGCGTTCAACGAAACCACCCTGGCAGGGCAGTACGGTAAAACCGTAGCTGGCAATGCCACCGAAACCGTTATTAAGAGAAACACTGCTACAACACATTGTAGGTTAATTTATAACTAATAAAGACCAAAATCGCATACTATTTGTACATTAGTTTAGGTTATGTTAAGATATATGTTTAGAAAACTAACAATACATACAAGACGTGGGTTTTGTGCGTTAGGTTAGGTTATTTTTGTTTAAAATATAACAAATAAATATCGTTTTTTGTAAATTTAGATGTCGCTACTACTGTTTTTCTTTTAGTGGCCGTTTTCGGTCTTTATTCTTAACATACCTTGACTACTTGACCAGATTCTTATAATCTCATACCAGGAAAAAATGATAAAGGTTAGGAAACAGTGAAAATATTACTCTAGAAAATATGAAAAAATTTAAATTCTGCGTACTAAATGTACCAGCAGTAATTCATGGATTACGACAATATTAAACAAATATATTATAACTTTGGGAACATATAAATAGTATATTCCGTAACTTAACCACGACCGTGGTTATGGTTCAAGTGGTCAGGTTATGGTCACTGAAAAGTGGTTGTGATTCGGAACATCTTGGTTAATTTGTGTCGGTAAAGCAGGGAACCACCGCGTCATTAGAAATAAGTGACAACATAACTTTTGTCTATCCGTATACTAACGTAAATATTATACATATCATTATATAGTATGTAGTAATTATATGTTTATACAATATTATTTATTATATTATAAGAAATAAGAATATGACCACAACAACCACAAAAAATTTGTGGTCGTCTTGGTCACGAAAAAGTAACCAAAACTTTCAGGAACCACATTCCGAAATTGAACCGCGATGCTGAAATTATGTTTTGGTTACATTACGGAACGCATAACCAGAACCTTGGTCACCGCGGTTAAGTTACGGAATATACTAAAAATATGGTATTTAAAAATATTTTATTTATAAACGTGACGTATTAATTCATTTTTATCTTACTATACATTTAATAAAATGGGAGTGTTTGGTGGCTATTGTGCGAATTAATGGCAGCACTGGACTAGCGTATTTTCTGGAAGTATGTAGAGAAATACGTACACGTAGTATAGCGCGCTAGCATAAAGTGTAACTAAATTTGCAGAATTTGTTAAGAAAATTGACAGTTCGCGCCAATACAAGTAACAGGGTTAGGTCCAGGTCCATAAATAAAAATGCGTTCTGTTGTGTTTGTAAAAGTAAAACAAATTTGCATCCTTTGCCGAAATATAAAATAGAGAGAAAGTTATGGTTAGACGAATTAAAATTTAAAAATGCTCAGCATTTTGAAAAAATAGATTTCCTCGCAGAAAGTTATGATACTGGTAAGATTTTCGTGAAGCTTATAATATCTAAAACTTGTTTATGTTAATTATTTGTAAATCAAATTTTTAGGAATGCGTAATACGAGGGGAATTTTGAGAAGAGGTGCAGTCCCAATAATATTTTCCCCGAAGTACAAAACAAAAAAAAATTCAATTAAATTCCGCCTTACATAGTTAAAACAAAATGACCTGCCTTTTAATTAAATCACTTTTTCTTCCTCTTACACTTGCACAACGGCATCTTAATGCAGTTTTCAGCGTTTCTAATTTCCACAAATTATAATTATCTTTATCTGACATTCTCAAAATTTTTAAATAACCTCACAACAAAAGTTTGTACATAAACGAACGAAGGTGCAAAATAAACTATTACAAACCAATTAAACTGAAAAGATAATATTCAACAATAATATATTTATTCAAATAAATATTATTTATGAACTAAATGCATAATATATATTGAATAGTTCATATGTTATAAAGTTACAACTTTGATGATACCAATTCAAATATTCCCGAGCGTAGTACGCTAGTCCGTTGCTGCCATCTACGATAAGCTTTGCCCAAACGCTCCCATTGACGTCAACAAATACAATTTTTAAAAAATATGTTACTTTCTGTTAATGAAAATTTAATTATTTCCCAGTCTACATTTATGTAACATTTAAATGTCATTTGAGGTAAACAAAATCAGATGAAATTAAATTTGTAAAATAAATTTTCCTTCCCTTTATTTTAATTATAAAATCGAATTAAATATACTTCTGAAACAAAAACTTAATAAGTCTGTAACAGAGTAACAATGAAGAGAAATTTAATCAACAGTACGATGTACCGGCTAATACAATTTAAAAATAAAAACATTCTGTCTGGTGTGTCTCATTCTCATTGCAAAAACTATCTCGTTGACATCTACGACGTAGGATAGTGTTAGTTTCTGTAGCACGTTTCACACTCGTGAGATAGAATCAAAATAGTGCTTTGTTCTACCTTCTGAATGAAACATTGCTAGAAATAGCGTTTATCTATCCATGTTGAAATTGAAACAGATTTCCACTTTAAAGCTTAACTTGTAAAACTAGTAGTTTTACAAATATTGTTATATTTTAGTGTGTTTTTATGTATTATAGTGTGTTAAAAAGAAAACTAATTCGGAGTAGGCTATGGACAAAGAAACGTATGTCTTATCATTATTCATTTCAAAAGTCAACTTGTCAAAATTGATCTAGAAATATAATTTTAAGCAGTAGATTTGTCTGTCCTGGACCGTACACGAAATTTGCGGTGAAGACGTTTCCTAATTATATACTTTTAAATCTGGATTAAAATAATAATACGTCTTAAAGGTACTTGTAACATGAATTTATAAATTGAAAAGAGATTAAAATATTATAGGGATTACACTAAATTCAAATGTAGCATTGAAATACAAACATTTATTGGAAATTTTCTTTTGAGGAACATGCAAAAATCTTTTTCGGTGTTGAAAGAGTCATCAAAACAAAACGTCGTTTCTGTGCTTGTTTCAGAAATGTTTGTATAAAATTGTGAATATGTGGAGAGAAATATTTTTTCGCCGTTAATCAGAAGTAATATTACAAGACCTCCTAATTTTATCGATAAATTTTTATTTTGTATGAATTTTTTTGCTTAGCAACAAACACGAAAGCAAACTGCATGAAAAATCCCGACTCCGAAGAAGGAGGGGTTTTATTTAATGTCAGTTTGCTTGAGTGAATTTGCTTAAAAGCAAACTGAATGAGTGCTTAAAAATAAAAGTTTATTTGAGTAAATCAGAGAGGTCGTGCGGTATTTGGTGAGATAAATTCCAAAGACAACGCAAAATGAAACAATTTTATTATTATTTTAAACAAACGGAAGATAAATACTGAATGACAGCTAATGTTGTTTTGTGATTTCATTTGTCAAATATGAAGAGACAGTTTGTTTCGGATAGCGAAATTCCCAAAATTTTGAGATATACACCCGAAATTTAAAAGTATCATAAACTTAGGATCTGCATGTTTTTTACTAGTTCTAATTTATCCGCTAGATATCTCACGCCTAATGGGGTATGTGAATATATTCAAATTTCAATATTATAAATAAAATATTAAACTAACCACTATAGCTTCTCATTATAATAAAAACTAAACATTCATTTGTAATAATATTGTTATAAATATATAAGTATAATAATGGAAGAAGACAGATAGATTGCGGGAAGGAAAGAGACAATTCTATCAGAGTCGCGATTATGTTGTGGTAGGTGTGGCAGGGTGTGGTATGACCATAGCTGGCTATAACCATCTCTTTTCCTCCCAGTCAATCCGCCTTATTTTACGCTTCTACCATGGTCACGTCACAAATCCCTTCCCCAAATATGGGTATTTTATTTTTTTTATCTAGTATCATATTATGTAAGAATAAAAAAATTGTCACATGCCCCATTTGAGTTGCAAATAGGCCTTTACCCTTAGGTAGGAAAACTACGGTCAAAATGATCCCCAGTGATTCATTTTTTTTGTAATTATTTAATATACCTGTCATTACCTTCCTAAAAAATCTTTGCAAAAAAACCGTTGCTAATAGTAATGGTCTATAAAATACCAATGATGGGATCCCAAGACTACGCTTTGATGGCGTATGACACTTCGTTTCCCTAACAACCGTGGAAGTTAATCAAGAAAGGGAGGTGAAACGTAAGGGGTATTTATCGCTACGCTATCATAGCGTGGTCTTGGGATTCCACCTCAGACTTTCAAAATTTTCGTTATCGTAGATACTCGTAAGTGGAAAATTACAAATTTGGTACATTTAAAAATTGATTTATTTTTCTGATCGCAAAAAATAGCTATTTGTGTATTAAGAGCGCATAATGGCAAATTATTTATTGAGTGTTTATTAACGCGCAGCGTCTCTAAAAATCGACAATTTACATTTGCGCTCGAAACACACGTTTTTTTCTAGTCGCCTCAATAAATTTAACATTGTTTGGAAATCTATTCTTATATAAAAATTTTCGCGTATATCTGTTACAGGACATAAACAAATGAAAATTGTTTATTTTCTTTCATTGGTTGTTATAGCATTGTTCAATGAATGTTTGAATTACCAATAGTTAAAAATTCGGAGAAGTGAGCGTTTTTTCTGTTTTGTTGCGCATGACGGCAAAGGGACATTTTGCGTTGACAAATGTAAGCGTAAATACCTACTTTGTACCAGAAAAAATATATGTATAGAGGTAAACAAGTGATGATACTTCATAACAGTATTATACTACATACGAGTCACACATGAGTATTGAAGTATTGTTTATCTCCTGTATATTTCCGTTAAATAGTTGAAGTGTGATATGTACTATAGAAAGGTTATTGTTTTTCTCTTTGTCAAGGTTTAGGAAAATCGATGCATTCAAACGATACGAAGTATTCAGTAATGAAACTGACCACCGCAACTCGAATAGAGGTCACCCGATCGTTTAACTTCTCTTTGACCTTTGCTTGCAACTTTTCCATTCATTGCGGAATGTTTTTATCGTATTTGCTTAATTACGATTCTTTATCGAAATCCGTTGCTAATTGCATTTTATCCCGTTGAGTTTTCCTGAAACCAATTTCATTATACGATTTGCGGTTTTATTTTATTAAAATAAATAAAATATATTAAATTAACTAAATATATTATAACAGCTTATTTCTGTGTGTACCAATTTCTTATTAATTTCAGATTTCGATAAATACTGTACATAAATCTGTATAGCTGGCGCATTAAGTTGGGAATGACCTTGTATGACCCCAACCTAAAATTCGTCTCACGAGAGTCTCGCTGTAAAAATAAGCGCTTGCGCACTACGTATTTACCTCGGTATTTACGTATCAGTTGAACTACAAAAGACAATCGTTCCGTCTTCTATGTATTTATTTACAATCGTATAACTATAACAAAGAGACGAAACATTAAATTCTAGTCACCAAATTATTTCAATACGAACATCTGTTAATACATTCTATCATCAGTAAAACTAATTAAACATTTAAAAAAATCTTTTTTGTAACTAAAAGTTTCTACGCTTTATCATCTACTATATGCCACTATTTCAGTAAGATTTACTCTTAAAAAACGCTACACTGGGAACCCGCTGGCAACCAATCACCCTGCTTCACTTCGTGTTGGCTCCTATCGACGCTTAATATAATTTTATTAACCGTAGTTTTAACTGGGATGAATTAGGGGTTGAAATGTTGGAGAAAAACTAGTTCTGTTAGATGCAAAACCGATTTAGTTTTTATTTTACATTTCCTCGCTCTGCGACCGATATGATTCGACTGTAGATAGACAAAAAAATATAGTCAATTCATATAATTTTGACACGAATTACCGTTGACTCCACTCCCTGTACGTTTCTTTTTTCATTGAATGTATGAATCAAAGCTATAAACTTACAAATCTCGCGAGATTTCTCGCTTCTCGCAGTTGTTATATCGATCTTGCCTCGAATTTTAAATTGCAATCACGCTCTCGTTCTCGTCTCGCAGAGTACTCTCGCCTCGTCGTGCATCACAACCTCTATTTATATATTAAAGTATTTGAACCAGTAACCCCAGTAAATTTTATAAACATTATTCAAATTTTCGTGCGAAATCTTTCCTAACTAAACCGTATATTACCTTAAAACGTGGTCATTTACCAAAATCTCGATATGCGATTTTTAACACGATCCCTATACCTCCCTTACAAGGGTAGCGGGAGGTAAAAAGTTTTGAAAAAGATTTGAAAACTGCATGTAAACTCAGTAAATGTTAGTACATAAACAGGTAAGTTAATTTCTATGTCAAATATTTGAGAAAAATCAAATCGTGTGTAAATATCATCAAAAAGAATTTATTAATATCTATATAAATAGCTTATTATACAATAAAGATGACTGAGATATTGGCAAATATTTGATTTACTCGTAATTGTTACTATAGAGACCGTATTGATTTCTGCTGTCTTATTTCCTTATTTGCAAATATTATCAAGTTCTGAATACTAGTTGATCAATGTTTATATAATTCGCTTAACAAAGGAAAAGTTATAGATTTAATGTTTTATAGTACCTATTATGAGGAAGTAACAAAAAAAAAAAAAAAAAAAAAAAAACTATGTCAAACTACTAATATAAATTTAACAGGACTAAAGTTTTCCACAAATTTCATATCCTTACAAAACATAAAACCGGAAATCGGAAAACTTAAACCAGAAATCGTAAAAAGTTTTTTACACTTTTACTGGTATAAATAGTTCGTAGAATAACAAATAAGTTCCAATAAAATAAAATTCGGGCCCGCATACTCTTTACCATTTGATAGTAAACAAATATTTGTACGTAACTTTTGTAAATATTGAAATTTACTCTTCTCTAATTACAAATAAAATCAAAAATAAATGCAACTGCATTTTCAAAAACGCCGTTACGTTTTCTATGAATGCGAGTTGTAACCGATAATTACATGTATTAAATTTTTGTTTATCACAATGTAAGGTTACTAGATTTAGGGTAAAATGAATCTAGTACCATCGAAAAGATATATATTCAACTTCAAATATTATTTATTTGGTTGTAATATTAATAAATTAATGAATAATCCATCAATTTTTCTTACAATCAAATAGATAAAGAAAAGTACCGGATGACAGTTTATATTTGGCATAATGGGGTCCTGCACCAAAAAATAATAATATGTAAGTACACTTTATACTTAAAGTATGACTCAATAAATAGCGATTAAGGTAAAGAAACAATTTTTTAATAATTACTTTGAGAGATATTTGAGGTTTGTTGTCAGTGTCACTATGACGTCACATTAGTGCTACCTTTCTCTCGCTGCCTACTATAGACACGTGACTCGAGCAACCTTGAAGTACTTGGAATCAGCTGATATGTGTGCGCATGTCACTTTGGCAAGAACAATGTCACTTTGACAAGACCAATGTTCTGACTTATTTTAATTTGAACTATTGAAAAGTTATTATTTTTAATTCCATATGTTTTATTGTCTGAAAATTGTAAAATAATAACATTTTAGCAGTTCAAAATCAAAATGTGTGAAAACATTGGTCTTGTTAAAGTGACATTTTTCTTGTCAAAGTGACACGTGCACATAAATCAGCTGACTAAAAGCACTTCAAGGCCGCTCGAGTCACGTGTCTGCTCGCTTCCTATAGAACTTGTGCGAGAGAAAGATCTAGCAATAGATGTCGCTACTGCTATTAGACAATACATAGCTGATTCGTCCGCCATATTGGTGCCAAAATGAATGCAGTAAATTATGGAGTAAAAGTGCATTTCTTATAAGTTTATGTACTAACTATTTTTCATACTTAAATATAACTTCCATATTTGCATTTTATATTTATTTAAAATAATAAAACAAGAAAAAATACTGTTCGTTAAAATTTTTGAGGTTAGAGAAAAATATATAAATTGTATAAGTATCTGTAAAATTATAACCATTTCCCAAATGATTTGCACAATTTGGAGCAGAATAACCCGTTATTATGGATAATTTCTATGATTAATAATACTGTAACATTGATATTGAATGATTTAAGTGGCTCCAAAATGGTGGACGAGTCATCTGTAATTTATCTAGTAGCTATAGGTGTCGCCGTGATGTCATGTTGACTTCAAAAATCAAATGCAGTCAAACTAAAAACAATTAAGACTTTTTAATACTACGACTTGCTTCAAAATTAAAGAACTTTTATTTAAAATAATAAAAAAATCAGAGTGCAGGACCCATTATTGAGAATAATATACATGGCTCATATTGTAGCATGCGCGCACCCGATACCACTGTGTATAGCGAGCCCGCGATTGACACCACTGGTGGAGCAAGTCTAGACCAGTTGGGAGTGTAATTGCGGAGCGTGCAGCTGTGTAAACAAACTTTGCGACAAACTTAATTACTTGCGATCGCCTGATCCTTTTGAATTCGATGTTATTATCGCATCGAAGCTTCTCGAAACTTCGAGAATAATGGAGAGCGATTTATAAAAGGTGACGCAGCTCAGGATTTCAATTCAGTTAGTTGAAGTCAGACAGTTGAGTGGTGTGAAATAATTGGCAAAATAAATAACAGTCGAAATAAATAATTAATAATTTCTTCCACTTTTTAAATCACCCAAACAAACTTATTTTAGAATGCTGAATTCTTCCAAAATAATCAAAAATTGCAGCATCAATTAAAATCATATTTTCAGTTACAACGATATTTTCAAAAATTGATTACGTGAATAAGTTCTAACTAAACTAACTCTTGCTACTTAATTTTAAATGACAGAAAAAAAACTAAATGTAAATTTTGTTTTTCAAGGCGTATATGATTTTTTCTATTTTTAATATTTCTATAGTAAATATACGGTTTGCCTATACCAACAAGATGTGCTGAAAATTAGATAAAGTAATTTTAATACCCAACCCCAAAGTAATTTATATCAAGAAGAAAATTTAGTGGTGAAAATTTAACAAAAAGACGGTTTGAGAGCGTTTTGCTCAACTTTAAAATGAATCAAGGAAGTGGGAAACGGATTCATTTTCTTCTTTTGGATGTTCTCCCAGTAGAGAATTCATAAAATACGAACAGCTGTTACAGAATTTCTCGAAATATAAACCTTTGCGATTTAAAATATGCACTTATTAATAAATTCAAATTCTACAAATTTTTATTTAAAATTAGATGCAACATCGTTTCCGTTCGAAAAGTTTTATATACAATTTTTGCATAAAAACGTTCCACGAACGAATAATACAAAAGTCATAAAATTCCAGATGTGGTTCAAATGTAAAACAAAATATGGAAATACTCCAAAGTTTACAAACAAAGGATTGTGTACATAAGCAAATAAAAGGACTAAAATATTTTTTATACTCCGATTAGTAAACTTGGTACTGCAAACAATGACTATGTTTACACGTATAGCAAAAAAGTACTTTGACTTGACTTTGACTTTCAAAAGGCGACTTTTGCCGTTGTGTAAACACTCTCGTCTATAACTTTTCTTCCTAAAGTCAAGTCCAAAATAAAATAGACTTGACTCATATAAGTGACTTTTAAAAAGTCGTGTAAACCAACGAATGAAACATACTTTACTTTACTAACAGTGATATCAAATTTTCATCCACAAATTTCTTATAATTGGATATTTAATTACACAATTTTGTGTTTTATATCTAAATTTAAAATTTTCTCGAATCTATTTCGCAGCCAATATTGTTGCTGCATAGTTATATTATTTAAAAATATCGCGCTTAAATTTAGAAACTGTAGTTTACTATCCATTTTTTCTATAAATAATTCATTCTTAATTATGATTATATGATAATAGTTAAATAGGTAACTTACATCACACGTATTATAACCAAACTTTACTTTGCTGCCAAAGTCAAAGTTGAGTGAAGGACAAGTAACAAACGTAAAGTAAAGTAGATTTGACCTTACGTGTAAACGCACCCTTAGATCGACTTTTCATAAGTCGCCTTTTGAAAGTCAAGTCAAAGTAAAATTTTCTCATACGTGTAAACGTAGTCAATACATAAAGTAAACGATTTTCGTATTTTAATTACTTTACACATTACCGAGCTAACACCAAATAGTTATTTATGTAACAAGTGTGTAAAGTAGTACTTTTTTGGTCGAGTGCGATGTTTTACACATGAGGCGCAGCCGAATGCGGAAATTGTAGCACGAGACAAAAAATACTATTTTCTCTAACACTACTATGGAATTCATACATTCTATAACTGAAAACTGTTACAGAATGAGGACATTCTGTCATACTGTTACGGAATAATATTCCGTAATAGGCAATCACAGACCACTAGTTTTTCAATTCACCCATTTAAAATACATGGGATACGCAATTGTTTTCAAAATCAAGACGGCCTTGCTTGGCGCTTTGTTTCTTTTATTTTGTCACCTCAACTGCATTAACTGTCAAATTATAAAAGAAATAATTACAAAATATTATTATACGCCTTGTTTTGTGCGTTTTGAAGCTTTTACATGGTAAGTTAAATAAAAATTATTGCATTTATAACATACCAATAATATTTTATTATTTTTTACAAAAATGTCAAGTGATGAGCAAAATATATTTTTTAAATAGTGTTAGAGAAAGTATAGTCTAAAACTCCTACGGCCTACAAACTTTTCGCTCGCGCGGAAATTATCTATTCCATACTAGTTATAGAATATACTATTACACACGTGTTGCATACAACATTTTTCCTACAACCGAAATGGTATTGATGTTTCTCATAATACTGAGTGTACAGGCATCCAGCAGCTTCAAATACTGTAAGTACTCTTTCTCATAACACTGTACAAAATGTAACTTAAACACTTGGAAGAATCTCAGACAGACGATGATTAGTCTTTTATAATGTACAAATTGTACAATTGTACGAAAGAAGGCCCGCCAAGTGCGCAGCAACGTCAAAGTGATGCTGACTGCTTTCTTTGACTCCGCGGTGTAGTATACCACGATTACGCACCACAGCGTCAAATAATCACCAAAGAGTACTACAGGCATGTCCTCCGTCGCCTACGTGACGCTGTGCGGCGCAAGAGACCGGAGTTGTGGTCAACAGGAAATTGGCGCCTCCTTCACGACAATGTTCCAGCACATTCCTCGCACTTGATTCAGACTTTTTTTGGCGAAGACCAAGATTTCTGTGGTTCAACAGGTTCCTTTCTCTCCTGATATGGCCCTTTGCGACTTCTGGCTGTTCCCCAAACTCAAAAGGCAATTGAAAGGAACGCGATTTCAGACAAGAGAGGACATTATGGCTGCAACGACAGCCGAGCTAAACTCTATTCCGAAAGAGGCTTTCTCGGAATGTTTCCAACAATGGCGGCACTGCTTGCAGAAGTGTGTGGAGTCCCAAGGAAACTACTTTGAAAGTAACTAGGTTTCCAACGCTAAAGGTATACCAGTTTTTTCCCCGGCCAAAGGTCGCATACTTTTCTAACAGACCTCGTATTTACACTCTTATTGCATAAATAACTATTATACTTACATCGAAGGGATATAAGTATTCCGCAAGTATTTAAATAAAATAGATAAGAACAGCAATAATTAATGTTCTTTATCTCTGTACTATTGAGGGCGCTTAACAGGCTTCATCTCACGAGTTCTCAAAGTTGGTGGAGAAAGTGCACCAAGGCAGTAATTTTTGTGCGATTTTCAAGGTGACTTTGGGCCGTCAGTACTAAAACCGGTGGCGTAAAGCCATTTCGGTGTACATTACAGAGTGGGCAATATTTAGAGTACTCAGGCCTTTGATTGAGGTGGTTCTTCACTCTTATTCGTCAAAACCCTGCGCATTAGAGAATACATTGTAATTGTGGTAGCTTTGAAATACACTGGCATTTATCTGAGTGCTTGTATATTTCTCTAAGAGCGGGTATTTCCATCTCCGGATAAAGTTCAGGATAACTATCCGTCAGATAAATGATAAAATATCGCATCGAAATAAAAGCATAAATGAAGTAAATTATATTGAATGTCATTTTTTGATGCGATATTGTTCATTTATCCGACAGATAAGTTATCCAGCACTTTATCCGAAGATGGAAATACCGGCCCTAAAAATAACAACAATAGCCTAACCTAACGCACAAAACTGGGCTAAGTTTTGTGCGTTAGGCTAGGTTATTGTTGTTTTCCAAGCATGACTTTTGTGCGTTAAGTTAGGTTATTGTTGTTATTTTTAGAGACATATTTAGTTTTCAGATAAATGCCAGTGTGTTTCTCTCAGAACTACGACAATAACAGTGGACTTATTGCGCTGAGGTTTGCCTAACGAAAGTAAGGAATCACCTCCGTCAACCGTTAAGTCTTGAGCTTTACAGAACATCGCTCGCTCTGTACTGTATCGCTACGCGACTCTCTTATTCTATAATAACTAAAATGTTGTAGTCAAAGTCATATTTAAAATGCCTGTTGTAGACATTTCAATATGATTTTATTTTATGAACACGAAATATTTAAAAACGTTGCCCTACTATTACTTTAAACATTTGCTCGTTGAAAAAGCAAATGTGCACCTACATAAATGTTCAAGTATTTCGAGTGCTTTTCACAGTTTTATTTGAAGTTTGAAAAGATAAAATAAAAGGAAACAAAATAAATGTACAACCGCAATATAAAGTTGTAGAAACATATATTTCTATCTTACCTTCATTGCAACATATTTGACATTTTCTAAACATAAACTTTGAGGTTTATATTGTATGTTTTTAAACAAAAATAAAAATACATACAAACCCAATTTTTATATTTTATATATAATTTTATATCACATATTTTAGATTACTTTTCATGTAGTCTTTAATTTAAAGGCTAGATTTGTGAAAGTATTTCTAAAAAGAGTTGGTTGAATATACAGGAATATGTGTGGGATGTGGGTAATAAAGTTACATCGCAAAAAAAGAGGACGACGTGTTGATAGAAATTATTAAATTTGGATTTCGCTTTCACTAAATCAAATATGAAGTACCGACAGAAAACCAACTGCCATCTGACAAATGGAAAAGCAGAGTTTCATATGAAATTAAAATTATTTAGAGCAAAATTTTAGTCATAGCTAACACGAAAAGAAATAAGCGGTAATATTCGATATTATATTCAAAGTAGGTTTAGAAAGATTGGTGTAAAGGTTTATGATATCTGCTTGATACTGTAACGTGTGAGCCGCGCTGCTACGCTGAACAACCGTCTAAGAATAGCGATGACGCAATCGCGCTAGCAGCCGGGCTACGTAAACAAACAAGCCGCGACGTGTTTAATTACTTTCGGTCGCCTGAACTTTTTGTTTTCATTGTTACTATGCAGTCGAACATTCTAGAGCACTCTGGAAATTAATGACAGCTGTATAAAAGAGACGCAGTTATGCTTGAGAGTTAGATACATGAAAAGACATATAGAGACATTCACATATCATGTTAGTGAAGCACAGCAGTATCATGGTGAGAGTATGCAGTATAGTGTCGAGTGGAGGACTCGGGAAGTTACTGGTTAACTGGGATAGCCGTGGATGTGAATACTCGATAGTGTTGACGAGTATTGGGAAGCTATAATCAGTGCCGATCCTAATCTATCAGCCGCATTTGTTCTTATATACAAATGTTGATGAAATACGATAACTGTAATACTATAATTCCAAAAATTATAATTCTTTGGTATTCCTCTTCGTTACATCCATATGAAGAGCTGATTAGATTTTGGTTATAACTGGTCAACCGGAAGTACCCTCATTTAAAATTTTTAAAAGTTTTTCTTGAAAAAACGATGTTAAATATCATTTTTTCACATTTAATGTTATTATAAATATTGAAGAATATTTTATTCTCTATACGATTTGAATGCATTTTATACTTCATATTAAATGAATATAGAGATAAAAAATTATAAAGAAATTAAATATTATATATTAGCCAGCTATGCTATAACAGCTGTTATATTAAGAAAATTGTATTGAAAGGTGTCAGTGTCAAGTGCAGTTGACAATATTTTTGTGTTAAAATTTTACTGGAAATATAAGATTTTTTGCTAGAAACTTTCTGTATGGAATTTATATAAAATACATACAACTGCCTTAAGAAATAGAATCTTTTGCAAAGAACTTTCTGTACGACATTTATACAAAATACTTAGAACTGGCGGAAGCTAATGTGCTGGCCACATCGGATTTTTTATTTATTCCTATTTGCGCCAACATTTTAATTAGGCATCAAAACTTAAATTAAAATCCCCATTTTATTTGTATAAAATGTAATATTATAAATGTCCAAATAAGGAAAAATATACTTTTCCTACGTGTTGTACACAAGATTTTTGTTATTGTTCATATTTATAATAAATAAATATATTGTTACTTATTGTACCGGACAATGTATTTTAAATTTATGATAGAATGAACTTACTTCCGAGACCTGTACATAATATTAAAATATATTTTTTTTATAAAATTCTAACAAATATATGATAATTATTACAAATACAATTAATCTGTACGTAATGTATTATTTAAATCTGATTCAAAATCGCGCTCCTTATTATTCCCCCTTCAACCCGAGCAGGTTGGAACAAAAATCAGCGAAGTGTCGCTACTGCTTATTCTCTATACTGTGCTAGTACAGTTACTACTAGTAAAAAAAAATCTATTTAGAAATATTTTAATTTTAGATTCAGGGCCAACGTTTTTGAAAAGTTACTAGAATTATTTTATTTTATATTATGACTAGACCGTTTTGTAAGTATTTTATTTAAAGTATAACATATAGGCTTACGAATTCAACAAATAACATGTAATCATATAAAAACATAAAATTTATTTACAAAATACAAATAAAATATACTTTTAATAATAAATATCACGAAGTTTAGCGTTTTCAAATCCCCCACTCGTATCACATTTTTTATCCAATGTTGAATAAAATTTCGTCGCCTCTTTATATTGTCTATATAAATCATCACTGAGTTCTTCATCTGGCACACATTTATGCACATCCTGTACTACACATGTTGGTCTATCACCTGAAGAATAATCTTCGTCACATATTCTGCTAATATTTAATTCTTGCATCCAGTCTTGAACTTCAAACAAACATCGACATTGCATTGGATTACCACCAAAAGACATTCTTTTCAAACTAGGAACTTTTATAAAAAGACCTTGATTTATGAAAGTTAGTTTGTTGTTGTGGATGAAGAAAGCGTAGAGCTGCCTCATCTTCTGTGAAGGGAATATTTTGGGCTTGATGTTCTTTAAGTTGTTGTTGGATATATCTAAAAATTCTAGTTTTTCAAGGGTTTGGAACGATCTATCTTCGATGGTTTCTATTTGATTTATTCCTAAGAATAATTGGCGTATCTCAAAAAGATTAGAAAACATATTTGCTGTAATTTTTGATATTAGATTATCCTCTAACCATAGTGTGTGTAAAATGTTTTCTCCTATTAATAATCTTGAATCAAATGTTGTTAATTTATTGCCTTTTAAATTTAATGAAGTCAAATGTTTCATACTATAGAACGCTCCAAATTCAATGGATTTTATTTCGTTATAACTTAAATACAACGTAGCAATTTGTGTATTGATAAAAACTCCTGTTTTTATTTCTAATAAAGTGTTATTTCGTATAATTACTGTTTTTAAACTAGGTACTTTTGAAAAAAATCCAGTAGGAATTTTCTTTACTGCATCAAATATTTGCATTGTATGTATATTTAAATTATCTATAAGCCCTATTGGAATTTCTTGTAAATCTGCGAAACTTATTTCCAAAATTTCTAATTTTTGAAGTTTGTCAAATATACCATTTTCCAATGATGATACTGATTTAATAGTTACTTTATTCAAGTTGGGAGTTTTTATAAATGCATTCTTTTTTAATTGTAATGTCCTTGTGCTTTCAAATATCATTAAATTCGTCCATTGTTTTCCTTCTTGTTCAGATATGAGAACTGAAGTCCTGCATTCAATTCTTTTGTTCTTTTCTGAGTATTCACAACAAGAAATTAATGTGAAATAAAGTGCAGTAATTATCAATTCTTGGGTGAACATCATTTGTAAAATTAAATTATCCTGTAACAAAAATAAAGTTATTAAAAAGTAGCTTAATTTATTTTTTGTGCAACCGGACGCGAAATAAGCATTTCGCAGCCGCAATACAGGCCGCGAAATTGGATTTCGCGACCGTTGTCATGGTAACGGCCGTAGCGGCCGCGAAATTAGGTAAACAATCACTTTGACACTTGAGAATTACATGGTTTTGTTTATCAAATGTTAATCCCATAGCCACCTTGAAAGCTAACTTTCTATTTATAATGAAACTGTTGAAAATTAATAAAATTTGTAATTACATATTTTTTATGGTTGCACAAAAAATATTGTGTACACCTTGTCCGCGAAATCCTTTAGCGGCCTCGAGATTGCCTTGCTTCGGCCGCAAGCGGCCTCGGCGACAATTTTTCTCTCGGTACGCTAAAGAGTGATTTCGCGGCCTTGATATACAAATAACTATTAAATAGTGAATGTCTAATAAAATACTATATTCCGTTTTCAAAGTAAGAAATATAAATAAATAAATATAAATATATCATCACGGCATATTACCCATTGCTGGGTGTGCCAATCTGTTTTGTACACAGAATTCGGTAATGATGATGACATATTTGTAACCGTGTGGGCGTTTAGCAGGCGTCACCTCACGGGCACTCATTGCTGGCGTGGAGAGTGCACCACAGAGGTCAATTTTGTGCCATTTAAAATTTGAAATATTTGGCGCTAGTCAGGATCGAACCCGGTTCCCCAGATTCGCGACCAGACACTCAGGCACGCGGCCACGAGGCCCCATAAAAAAAAGAAGAAAAATAAAAAAAAAAGAAGAAAATATTTTTTCGAAATAAGAAGAGTAAATTAATAGGGATTTAACATTTGAGATTAGTTTTCCTGCTCTCCTATTCATTTTACGGCAAAAACTGTTGAATTAAAAGTTGTTCAGAATAAAAAGTTGCATAGAAAACTGCTTTTACATTTTTTTATTACGTTTTTGGTATTGGAAACACAATGTGAATTTGTTTAGTTTGCTGTAGTTACCTATTAATAGTGATGCACGACGAGGCGAGAGTACTCTCGCATCTCGTTTCGTCTCGTTGCATTATGCGAGACGAGATCGAGAGCGAGATTTCATTTTAAAATTCGAAGCGAGATCGAAATAACAACTGCGAGAAGCGAGAGTCTCGCAATAAAAAGTATTTGCAACTTTATGGCTTTGATTAATAAATTCAATGAAAAATGCACCGTACAGGGAGTGGAGTCAACGATAATTCGCGCATAGAACACGTGAACGTGAAAATTATATGAATTCATTATATTTTTTGAGTCTACCTAGAGTAGTCTCAGAGCTAGGAAATGCAAAATAAAGACGAAATCGATTTTGCATCCAGTAGAACTAGTTTTCTCCACCCCAGTTAAAACCACGGTTAATAAAATTCTTGCCGACCTTGAAAAATAAAGAATTTTGTATTAAGCGTCGATGGGAGCCAACACGGAGAGAAGCGGGTGATTGGCTGCCGACGGATTATCAGTGTAGCTTATTTTTATAGCGAGACTCTCGTGCGAGAACGAGACGAGACTCATAAAAATGTGCGAGAACGAGCGCAAGATCGAGATTACGGATCCGAAAACGAGACGAAATTGATATTTTATATTTCTTGTCTCGTCTGGCCTCGCGTGCATAACTACCTATTAATTTCAGATGTATAAACTTGTTCATAATTAAAAACTACACAATATGAGATTTTTTTTCTATTTGATGGAAAAACCAAAAATAAAATATACGCAATTTACAACCAATTTCAGAGTTCCATGGAATGTGATGTTAGGTATATACTGGGGCCTGTTTCTCAAAACATACGGGACTAGTAATACTAGTGAAGTTTACTAGTTTTTGTTTCTGAAATATACAAGTGTAAAATACTAGTTACAAGTTGGGAACTAGTATTTACTAGTGTATTTGACAAAAAATAATAGTATTTTGTTTCTCAAAATATTTGAATTGTCTGTCAAACTAGTAATTTACTAGAGAAAAGCTACAAGTGCCAAAAGTCTTGTAAATTTTGAATATAAATTTTACTAGTCGTATTATTTGACAGTTCGTGGGTTTTATTTTCTTTTTCGTATGTAATTCAGTGGTTCTTTGTTAATGTTAATTCAGATTCATGTAGTGTCTGTCGTCGTTTAATGATTTTTACCTTCCGTCACCTTTAGGTAAGGAAGGTATTGTCTTTGGTCAAAAAATTCGGTGGTGAGTTTTTGATGAATAAGCACGTTTTAGGGTCCCTAGAATACGATGTATGTGTGTGTGTGTGTGTGGCAAAATTTTCTAATGCGATAACTCTAATACTACAATTACAAAAATTACAATTCTTTCGTATTCCTCTTCATTATATCCATGTGAAGAGCTGATTAAATTTGGGTTATAATTGGTCAACCGGAAGTACCCTCATTTGAAGAATTTAACAGTTTTTCTTGAAAAAACGATGTTAAATATCATTTTTTCACATTTGATGTTATTATAAATATTAAAGAATTATTTATTCTCTACGATTTGAATGCATTTTATACTTCATATTAAATGGAGTTAAAAATTATAAAGAAATTAAATATCATATATATATTAGTCAGCTTTGGTATAACTCTGGAAACAGCTGCTACATTAAGAAAATTCTGATTGAAAGGTGTCAGTGTCAAGTGCAGTTGACAGTATGTTTATGTTATAATTTTACTGGAAATATAAGATCTTTTGTTAGAAACTTTCTGTATTGAATTTGTATAAAATACATACAACTGCCTTAAGGTAATGTACAAAAAATATAATCTTTTGCAAGGAACTTTCTGTATGACATTTATATAAAATACATAGAACTGACGGAAGGTAATGTGCTGGCCACATCAGATTTTTTTGAAATAATATAATGTGGTCTAGTGACTCTGAATCTAGTGATGAAGGAGTAGTGCGACGTCAAAAACTAATTAAAGCAAGAATAAATTATGTCCATGCAGAAACCCCATATGAATGAGAGGTTACTCATGGCAAATAAGTTAGAAACAATTTATTGGGACTTATTCTTCAACTAGATATGAATAGAAACCATGCATTAACCGTAAAAATACAACCTTTTTAAGTTTGATCAAAATGTAGCCCTGATATATTTCTAGTCTTGTCTACTCAACCCGAAGCGTGACATGTTTGACAGATTTTTGTCCATTCATTGAATTTAAATGTTTAAGACAATTTATTTAGAGAACTCTCCAAATAAAACACCTTGTAGTCATTTTCATTGATAAATAAAAAAAATGTCAACGTCAGTCAGAAAATAAAATCACTTGATTTAAAGAATATTGGATTAAATACTAGTATTTATTTTAAAAAAAAACTACTAGACTATTGAAAACGTTTCAGAAACATGATTTTACTTGACTAATAAAATTTCACTTGTAACTAATAACTTGTGAACTAGTAACTTGTAAACTACGAGTAGTAAAATACTTTTCCTACAACCGTGCGTGAAAAGTACTTTTCACGCACTCATTACAGTGTGTAAAGTGTCACTTTTCAAGCACTAGTGCGTGAAAAGTACTTTTCACGCACTAGTGCTTGAAAAGTAAATAAGCGTTGCTAGGCAACATTAAAATTCGGTTAATTTACCTGTCAAGTATATAATTAGGTAGTAAATAATAATGAAAGTAATAAAATTTATTAAGAAATATGAATATACACTATAAATGAAACAAATCTAATATTTTTTTAACAGATTGAGTACTAATCTAATTTTTAAGAACATTAACATTTTTTTGACATGTTTTCTAACATAACCTAATTTTTAATAATAATATTAAATGTACAATTTGTACATTATAAAAGACTAATCATCGTCTGTCTGAGATTCTTCCATGTGTTTAAGTTACATTTTGTACAGTGTTATGAGAAAGAGTACAAACAGTATTTGAAGCTGCTGGATGTCTGTACACTCAGTATTATGAGAAACATCAATACCATTTCGGTTGTAGGAAAAATGTTGTATGCAACACGTGTGTAAAATAGTATTTTTTGTCTCGTGCTACAATTTCCGCATTCGGCTGCGCCTCATGCGTAAAACATCGCACTCGACCAAAAAAGTACTACTTTACACACTTGTTGCATAAATAACTATTTCAGAAACACAATTTACTAGTACTATTAAAAATTTCACTTGTAACTAGTATCTTGTAACTTGTAAACTAGTATTTTTTGAGAAACAGGCCCCTGTTTGTTTGAAAGATCTAATAACAACAAAATATCATTAGCTCCTTGGCATTCTGAAATATGAGTATGTAGATTGAGTACCTATTTAATTTTTCGTTTTATGTTGAGTAATTTTTAATTCTGAACAAGTTTTTTATTTACAAGTTTTCTCTAAAATTAATGGCCGTATTATGGTCAAAACTGTTCTTAAATCTGTAAATAGTGATCAAATCCACTGAACGCAATATTATATTATTGGAATGCGCCATAATGCAAGATTCCTATAGTAACAAAACCGGCTGAGAGCGATAGCAACACGGAGGTTTACCCTTCTTTACGCACTGACACGTCAGCCCTACATACATACCGTATAAAAATTAAATTAAAAAAATAAAACAAAATTATAATAACCACATAATAAATAATGTCAATGACAAAAATATGATGTGGCTAGCACATAACCTCCCGCCAGATATTTTACCTGCTTGTTATATTTTTAAGTACAAATTCATGTCTCACTACAAAATAATTATCACATATATTTGCAAAATCTATGGGATATTTTAATATAAATTATGTACAATATATACATTTTCTTTATATTCAATATCCTGAAATTTTCTTTTTCTACTTTCCTTTTCTTTTTCTTTGTATTCGTCATTTTTTCGAAAATTCTTTTTATATTCTTTTTTACGTATATTCTTCTGCGTTGTTGACTTTTTTTTATTTTCATAATCTTCATAATGATGTACAAATATTTTTGACAGTGGCATACAAATATTTTTGACAGTGACATTTATGTGTCAATTACAAACATTTGAATTTCTTGCCTTGAAGTAGTTTGATCTGAGATTTTTTACATCAAATTATTTTATATACATTTCTTTATCTCTAAATCTATAGAAGATATAATAATGAATTTATATTTATCGAATAAAGAATTTAACGTTCTTTAATATAAGTATTTACATAAATTTTCGATAAATAATATTTAGATGATTTTTTTCTTGTAACTACTACTTCGGGTTGTCCAATTGTTACCGAAACTTAATCAACTCTCCCCATTATTGTTAGATTGAGGAATTCGTAGTTAAAAATGTCTTTAGTTTTATAGTATTTGAGAAATCGTGGATCCAACATCCACACGCACGCACGCACGTACACAAGCACACGCGCGCACACACGTACACACACACATGCACACACGCATACGCACACGCACACGCACACGCACACGCACACACACACACACTCACACACACACACACACACACACACACACACACACATACACACACACTCACACACACACACACACACACACACACACACACACACACACACACACACACACACACACACACACGGACACGGACATAATCGTAAAAATGTTATAATCGGATTCTAGGGACCTTAAAACGTGCTTATTCACTAAAATCTGGATATGCGATTTTTAGCATGAATTCAATACCTCTCTTAGCGGGAGGTAAAAATTAATATAAAAATTAAGTCGCAATATGGTAAAGGGTTATTGAATAAATAGTTGTAAACCCGAATGGAGTCCATGCATTCTTGAATATTTGTTTCTTCAGGTAATCAAATTTTTACTTCCAATTATAGAAATTCATTTTAATATCTAGGCATTTATTTATAAGATAATTTTTTGTAGGTAATATAAATAAATAGTGTTTACAACCGTTTCGACTCCAATACAAGAGAAAATGGAAGTAGAATATTCCTTACTGTCGACAATAAGAATAAAAATAACAGCATTGAAAGTGCACTAAGGGTATTAACTATTTGACATTTGTCAATGAAAATCTTTTCACTCAAAATGTATAAAACAAAGACGAAAAACCCCCACGTCATGCTTTCTCTCTTCGCACAATGTCAGTTAATGGCGCATTCCACTAGTATATATTGAATTCAGTGATCAAATCGCATCGAAACCTGCCACCCTTATGTATAATTTTACGATATATTAATCAAGAAAAATAGAAGTGTTTTTGTCAGATTTTTTTTACAGATTTTAACTTCAGTTTTACAGTTAATAGGTGATTAATATAGCAAAAAAAAACATTTTTCCTACATAACAGAGTATTTCAATCAGACACGAGGTATAATATAATAATGAAATTAATCAATACATGATAATGGAAACGAATATTTCTATAATTGCATGCGAAATAAAATGTATAATACTTACTTTTTAAGCTTAACACAAAGAAACAATATTTCCTTGATTTCAAAATCAACAACCTTTCTCGTTTAGTGTTTATTTTAAACTGATGTAGCAGTGAAACAAGTTTTTCAAACCAGTCAAGGAAAAAAGAAAAAATAATGTACATAAATTATTGGATTTTTTATACGCGAAATTCTCGTAAATATTATTTGGCAACAGCACAAGATAGGAGTAATACATGTATTTTCCACTAATTTGAGAATTTTTTTATTTATTAAATGCCAAACAAAGAGCAATTAATTTATTTCTTAATTGGCATCGGAATTCTATAATGAATTTTTTTGGTAATAATTAATAACGCATTAGACAAATTAAAATTTTGTTGGACACATTTTTACACCCTCATGTAAAGTTTATCTTACAGTACACACATTTGCATATACGATTAAGCCTATAATTAATCTATTTAATGATACACTTAACCGACTTATACTTGATGTGACCAGTTTAACTTTTTGTACTTCTTTTTCGCGTTTTCTGTGTGAACATAATTTTTCAAACGCCTGCAGCCATGCAAATAATTTTTTTCAATAGGGTTCATTGTAAATTTAATGGTACAATCTAAAATTAAAATTTTTAATATTATTTTGTTTGCTTTTTGTGTTTAAATTTAAAAATTTGCAAACACAAATACCTATAGCTTCTTTTATTAAGCTAACAGGGTCGGATTCAAAAATATTTTTTTATACTAGCGTATTATAACAACAACTTTTCGAATGTCATTTCCGTTGTTAAATGAAGTACTTTTAAGCACTAGTGCTTAAAAATGACAGTTTAACGCGTAAAAGTAAAAGTACTAAATACCTATTATAACTGTTTATTTATGATAAATATTTACAACGCAATTACTTAAATTACCAAATTGAACATTTGATGTCGTTCTTAATAATTCTTCTTGGTTAACTTCAATGTGGGTAGAAACTGAAGTAGATGTGCTGCTGGATTCTGATTCTTTGTCGACAATTTTTATTTTTTTAATTGCTGTTTCTTTTTCTCCCAAAATTCTTCGTGAAATTTCTTTCTTATTTACCAAAGAATTTTCAACGTAGCCTTCAGCAACAGAACTTGAACGCCATCCTCCAAGTCGCTTGAGCACTGTAATATCTGCTCCCGAATCAGCCAAAAATGTTGCAGAACACCGCCGAAAGCAATGCCCGGTATATTCTTTAGCATTTGGGAGGCCGAAGAACTCTGCATTTTTTTAGGTGTACCACCTATGGTATTTATACCTACAGGAAGCTTGCAACACTTAAAATTTCTGTAGGTTAGAAAAAACCGTTGATGTTCAGTATGAGTAGGTCGAAGTTGTACGTACTTGCGAAACATTGCTAAACAGTTGGTTCCATGGATAAACCCTTCAGTTATCATAAAAAATCGTGAAATATTCGTTTTAGTATTTGGAATATTAATTTTTATGAAATAAGTAGAATCTTCAATATTTCCTACACGTAAAAACGTAAGTTCCTCCCGGCGACATGCCCCATAGATTCCAACAATTAACACAACCTTTGCCAATAAATAATCCTTGTCATCAGCTTCCTTCATGAAACGAACTATCTCTTGCTTAGTGAATATTTTTGATTTTTTAGGCTTATATCCACTAGCTTTTCTTTTTAAGAATGCAATAAGATTGGTAAATTTACTTATATCCACATTCTTATTAATGTATATCATAGTTCGGAGCATAGAGTAATTACTCCATTAAATGGATGGCTAAAACTACCTTTTCTGTAATGTGTCCAACGTTTTTCTCCGCACACCAATACCAACTGTCAAATTGTTTGTAAGTTTCTTCATACAATTTTTTTGATTTTTCTGGAACCAGTGTAGCCAATGCAGCCTCTGCCCCATTTTCAATATCAGAGTCAATCTCTGTCACTCATTTTAAGTAAATTTATTACCAAAAATTCTCAAGAAAAATTATACACCGAGCACATTGACATCAATGTTTATTAAACAACATATTGAATCCCATAGCAACAAAAAGATGAAACTGATGCCTGCCTACTATTGAATTTTGAAAAATTCAAAATGTTGACATTTGAGAATAAATATAAATAATCTGTTTTAAAATGCTAGTATAAAAAATCTTGTATGGAATACGTTGAGAAATCGTGTTTTAAGCACTAGACGTGTTATCCAACTCGGCTACGCCTCGTAGGATAATTTTCACGTCGCGTGCTGAAAACACATTTCTTTCGCAACTTATTACATAAATAGCTATATTTTAACGTCGACGAAATTAAATATTTATTTAATTTAACATCATAATAATTATTAAAAATTTATCAATGTTTTATTTAGCGTTAGGAATGATATCCTTCTGTGCTAACCGGTAACTTATGGTTAACCTGATACATTAGTTTAAATAAAATAAACTCGGTTACTAAAATTTGTGTAAGCACGTATACCCTTCTGGTAAATGTTAGTAAACTGAAATACATGTACGGTATTTCTATAAGTACATAATATTCAAATATAGGCTGGTATGTGAAGAATTCCTTAACGTATGTTCAATAAGTAGAACGTGTTTGCTAAAACTATTCTCATTAAAGTTTCAAATATATATTCAGACATAGACAAATAATTATATTACAAATTTACATCAGACATTCTTTCGTATTTGGTTACGAGATATTATTTCAGTCTGCGAATTTCAAATATCAAAGTTTTCCAATCCCTTGTGAAATGAATGGAAATTTTTGGAGGAAAGGTATTAAGTAAACGAATGCGTTAATGGAAGGAGAGAAGAACAATCGTTTCCATTTAACTTCATTTAGATAATTTACAAGTTGTATTAGAAAGGTTTAAATTACACTGAAAAAAACTTAAGACGCAAGTGATAAAAATTTATGTTAGCCCAGATTTACCATTTAAGACAACCTACGTATGTAACTTGATGTATTTAAACAAATTTTATTAGTATACTAAAAATGAACAAGCAGAAAACGCACGTCATCAATAAATATTACTAGATAATGACGTCACTTATTACTACGTTTACATAGGGCATTAATTTATTCTAGAAAATGCAATGCATGTTGCATAACTTACTGTATACAATACATGCAGATGAATTATCGTGTAATACTTATTAAAACAAACCAATAAGACTCAGGGCCTGGTTTAGGTCATCTTAGCACTAATCAAATGAAAGCGCCCTAAAAACTATAATAAAAAGAGAAAATTGGGCGCCTCCAATATCTGTGCGCCCTAGGTTGCAGCATGGTCAGCCTATCCGGTAATTGGGCACTGCTGTAATTCTGTAGGACAAGACACTCAACTCGGAGTAGGCTATGAACAGAGAAACGTGTGTCTGTTCATTATTCAATTCAAAAGACAAGTTGTCAAAATTGATCTTGAAATGTAATTTTAAAGAGAAAAGACAATAAAGAAGGATACAGTATATTGACATTCGCCGTTTTCTAATTTGTTTCCATTCCTAAAATAAAATGCAGGAAGAAAAGCTTTGATTTCTTTGCAAAACATTTTTGACAATATCTTATGTCAAATTGACATTTAATTAATTGACATACGTTTCTTTGTACATAGCCTACTGCAAGTTCGGAATTTTTTTAACACACTGTACTTAACTCAGAATAAATTGTTGTAATTAGTACAATAGGTAGACAAACTAGACCGATATATTATATTGATATATTTTATTTACAACAAATTGACAGTTCTATATATTTTTCACAAAACAATAATACATAACTACTTTGATATTTACAATTATTTATATTAATTCAAGTCACTCGTGCCTGGATGAGATGAGTTGACAATCACTGACAATCAAATGACAGAGACGAGATCGATATTTGATCAATATAAAATTGAATGTAGACATGGACATTCTCAATGTTGCCACCGGTATGGTACGAAAATAAACTAGAATTATTTCAAATTATTTTACATTCCCTAAAAGGAATAAAGATTGACTATAAAGGTAAATTTCATTAATATATATATACGTTTCTTTAATACTAGTATTTTTATTTCTTTTTTTGTAAAAAATAAATAACACCCAATAATTTTGACAAGTTATATTTCATTTTATAATGTTTTTTTCAGGTTGATAATGTGCGTCTTCTGCTTATTCATTTTTAGTATAGGCAGGTTCTAATACTATCAATCAAACTGTCACTGTATATTAACGTTTGTAAATAAGATTAAATACAACTAAATTAATGATTACGTTTTTGTTACTTCTTCAATAAAAATTCACTTTTAGCATGTTGAATTGTTAATTTTACTTTAGGTTACGTTTAAGTATTTTCCGCCTTTTAATTTTGTGTGTCTTTGTTATATTTTAGCTAAAAAAGACATTACAACAAAAAGAAAATGGAATTTCAAGGGTGGTAGGTATTCTAAAACATGTCAAATTATCCCATAAAACAAAAAAAGCAAAAATTAAATTTTTAGCGCTTATTAGATCTCTTTGAGAGTAAATGGTTCAATTAGGTATAGTTTTGCACCAGTTAAGCAAAGATATCAAGAGAATACAAATGTTTAAAATCAGGTTAATTTAACTTTATTTAGAAAATTTTGTAATTGTGTTTATTTTGCAAACTCTAATAATTCTTAATATTTAAGGACTTAAACTTGACCTTCGCTCAAAGGATATAAATTTTGCGTTTGGTTAAATTTATGTTAAGAATATCTAATGAAGTTTAATAGCTTCCACCTTTTCCTTTCTTCTTGATGTCTTTATGAATGTTATTAAAATACGCTTTCTACTGAAAAAAGGATTACTTGGCCTATAAAAGATTTTTTTGCTTTAAACTGGTAATAAGCGTTTTTAACATTTGAAAATAGCATTTTGTGTCACATTTATGAAGGTTTTTGTTTAGTCCTGTATTACAGTAGGAAATAAATTAGGAATTCTTTTGGTCAAAAAACAGAGGAAAGATTTTACTACAAGAAGTGTTTAATTAAAATACTTTGAAGTAACTTTAACATTTTACTTTTAGGAGAGTATAAAAAATTATATACTTTTGCTGTTGGCATGAATGTAAATTTACTTTTTACAAATATAAATAGGTAAATTATTTTGTAGCATTTTTATAGTTTTAATTTCTGTGAAAATTAAAATGCAATTACGTTATGTATCATTCAGAATATATTCCGGGATGAGACAAAAAGCCAGAAATGTAGAAAATATTTTTCCTCTTTCGCGTTTTGATGAAAAACATTGTTACAAACGTCCAACTTTGTAAAATTGTTTTTAAATTTTTTTGTTTGTAAAGTTAATTACTTAGTCATCATAAACGAGTTAATAACTGGCATACATTTATCTCTCTCATTTGCAATGACAAAATCATATTGTTTTGACTAAGTTACGAAATGCTTTTTAAAAAGATTCTCATGGTTGACAATACTATCCTTGTAAAGTAAGTTTATTTATTATTTCAGATATATTTATTTGATTCATAATATGACTACGTTTATCTTGACGTTTGAAGCCGCTTGAATTTAGTAAATCCCTTTTCAAGCTTCGAAATAAACGATCGAGATAAATATTTCAAGCCGCTTGAAAATGTCAAGTCAAGCCTATAAAATAACAGGCTTGGACTTACGAAGCGCATTGACTTCTGTCGAAATAAACAGTGAAGCTTCAAATAATGTAATTACGCATGCGCACATCCGCAATATGTTGGAGTGTTACTAAATTCATATCATTTGTTGGTTATTTGCATTTTACCTCATTTTATAAAAGTCGCGACATAAAACTTAGTAAAATAGTCCAAAAGCGAAATATTTTTTTAATGTTTTTGGAAGAGAAGACAAATGACATGACAATTTTTAGATTTTTGGATTAAATATCCAGGATGAAATTAGATCATTTACCTCTCCCTGTCTGTCTGCATAATTGTGTATTTAACTATCTTTTTTTAGTTGATACAAATTTAGAATAAATTGAAAATAACTCAATCCTATTTTCAATCCGCTGAAATAAACCAATAGGATTTTTCAAGTCATATTATACGCTTGAATGGGGTCATTTCACATTTTCTAATTTATTTATTATTTGAAAGAATAGGTCAAATTAAATATGTAGTTGCATGTTTTACCCCTTACAAGTCTTTAGAATCAGAGATATGATTTTTTAAAAGTTGTCTTTAATTTCAAATATTTGGCCGCTGACGTCACGGTTTGCCGGACACAACATTGGAGCTCTACCGGTTTAACTTGGAACTATGATTTTTTGGGTTGTCACTTGTCAGTTTGATTTTGTGAAAGCAACAGGTAGTTCCTCTAAATTTTTTGTTCAATTAGTATTTTCTGCTTGGTATTCGAATGAATATTTTTTTCGATGTTTTCAAAGAGGTTTTATCACAGCAAGGCACGTCAGAATACTTCACAACCATATTGTTAACTAAAAACATATTTTATACAACTATTGATATTTATTTTAAAGAATATTTTATTTACATACCTTTACTATAAACTCTGCTGTCACCTGTCACAATTTTAGGTTACAACAGCAAACGGAAACCACGTGAATCGTAAACATGTATGTGTGAGAGAGGAATGTCTTTGTGTAAGTAACAACACATCCAGCTCATCTAATATTCGAGATAAAGAAATAATAAAATATGAGCATCTTTGTACTTGTTAAATAGGTTCATTTCTCATCTCTTTTTTGTTCATCTTGATAAAATACCTCGGTCAATATGCGTGAAAACATAATGGTGTATATTAAATGATGTCATAAAATAAGGCAGAACTAGGTTACGGAAGGTAAATTTAGTATAAATACTTACATTTATCTTTCTGATATTAATGTTGTAATATTATACTGTCAAATTCTGTGGTTAAATTTTCATGTTTACTATTACAACCCAAATTTAGCCTATCCATTTTAGTTTGTAATTTAGAATCAAAAGCAAAATGTAAGGTCAAATTTGCATATGTAAATATTATTAGCGAAGTTTGCAAGAGCAAAAACATAGTTTGAGGAAAAATAATGTAATAAACACAAATATACATATTTTGTGGAATATACAAATATCTAGACAAGGATAAATTTAAAAAAATATAATAGGTACTCAAAATTACATTTCTTATATAGCGACACTTCTAATTCTGTTTAGTCATTTTTATTTCAGAAATACCAATAGGGCTGTTGCAAGAATTTTTATATGCCTTGTAAGTATTAATTTTAATTTTAAAAAATATTGTTCTTTAAATACTCTCAAATTTTAAAATATCACAAAATATCCATTATATATTTTACAATTATTTTTTTTTAATTGTATAATATTTTGAATATTTCACTTTTGGAAAATTGTAAAACCGGCTCGTTGTAATAATAAAAAAAATATTTCAATATCTACAAAATTGTACTTTTTTAAATTTGACTAATCTTAATTAAATTTGATTATCTCTTTTACAATTGTGCAGGAAATAAATTTTTTCAATCTCAAAATGTATGCGGGAAATGGCCAATTCCCGCACTAATATGGAAAATAATTGAAAAGAATTTGTAGTCATGACCACTTAAAAATATCAGGCATATCCAGGCATATCCACTTATGTATATTATGTAATATTTTACACCCATAAATCAATTATTAAATTTATTCAATTTCATATTAATAGCATTAACCATGATATTTAAACAAAAACATAAAATAGCTATATGTGTATTATGAGCGCAAAATGAGGCATTCTCTCGAAATCGGCAATGTCCATTTTGCGCTCAAAACACACACAAGATTTTTTCTACAATCGCCACAATGGGGTCCTCAACCATAATAAAAATTTATTTGTTTCAAGTACATTAAACTAGTGCAGTGAAGAAGTGAATGTTCATTGGGAGCGTCCATGCAAAACATTTGCAGGTGGCAGCACAACTGTTCACACAATTTATTTTATATTTAATTTTAATTTATCTTTATTTTCATTCTTCTTGAGCTATTGCTTCAATGTAATATAAGTATTTTATACTTTCGTTTTTGTAAATGAATGCTCTATATTATTGTCCCAGCAGTGCGGCATTTTGTTTGGTTATGTAATCTACCGACAGAGCAATTATATATCAGATTAACCTCTGAAGGTGGTAAATGTGTAACTACAGTGCCATTAGTTCCTGACTAAACATTTCGATTAAGAATGTAGACGAGTGACATATCTCAACATTGTATAGTTAGAAATTTGGAAGCGAGCGTTTTCTCTACTTTGTCGCGCATGAGCGGTAAAGTGACATTTTGCGTTGACAAAAGAGAGCACAAATAGCGACTTTGTATATAGACCGTAGAAAAAAATGTTTAACATTTTTGTGTCAAAATTTGCTGTAACCTATATAATTTTTTTTTTCAAACGTAGAAATGGCATTCTTTGTGACTTGATTCACAAGGTAGAAGTTTCATAAAATAGATAAATATCCATAGAAACTACATAGAATTAGCGAACAAAAAGAAAAGTAGTGCGTTTGAAAAAAAAAATTTAATGTGTCATTCGGAATAAAAGTGTCTTCGTGTGCCTCGCATGCAATCGTTCAAACTTCCACGCTCGCCACACTTTTACTCCTAATAACACAATATACTATAATTTAATTTTTGTCAAGATGATAGCTAAAAATGTCGAACATTTGTTTATCTTTTTGTTCAAAAATGCCATGGCTGATTATTAATACAATAGTGAATAAATTTCGTAATTAGTTTATGAGACCAAAATTTTACATAATTTACATGTATTTGGTGTCATTTGATGGAGAAACGAAGGGCAACAGCCTGCAAAAAACAGATTTCCCATGTTACACTCCTATGTGCACCTTGAAAAAAAAAACATCCGGTATCCACATAGGGTCTCGTGGGGTGTCGCGAGTCTGACACCCGGTTTCGGCTAAAATTAGTTAGATTCTTAGATTGCATATAAGTGACCCCCTGTGGTGTTCTCTCTCTGGCAGTATTTAGTGCCCGTATGGTCTCACCTGGTAAACGCTCACCCGCTACGAATATGTAAATCATCATTACCGATATTTGCGAATAAAGTAGATTTATGACACACCCAGTAATGGATAATATGCCATGATGATATATTTATATTTAGTTCTTATTTTTGTGAACGATTTAAAATTAGTTTTCGACAGATGTGGAAAACGGGATTCTGAAACTTCAAAAAAAATTTGAAACGAATAAAGCCAAAAATAATTATCAATTCCCGCAGTTGTTACATAAATAACTATTTTTGGTGCGTTCTGAAATACAATAATTAGAAAGTGTTGTTATCAAACAAGGTTTTTAAATGAATTTATGATATACAGGGTGAGTCTGGGTGACGCCCCCCCCCTTTAACTTTTTTATTATAAGTAATAGAAAAAAATGGCTCATATAAAAGTTTTATTATTTTACATATACTATTTGATGGCAGATGTAGATATTTTTTATAAAGTCAGGTTTACAAGATACGACTATCAACTTTTATTTTTCAAATGGCAACCTATAATTATTTTAATAAAATAGAAACCGCCATTTTTTCTCTTTTCAAGGATGTATTGTATTTTATTAATGTATTTGAAAAATTTCGAAAAAAAATCGTTCTTCGTAAACATTTCAAAATGTTTTTTTTTTTGTTTACAAAACAAGTTGAATTAAGTAACAAACAAATGTATACTTTCTTCACATTAATTTAATTGTTTTACATTGTTATGTTTTGTTTATTTTCACATAGCCACCTATAATATTTATTTAAAAATTATTTCTAATATTTCTAAATTATCTTATTTTTCTCGAAATTTTTCAAATGCATTAATAAAAAATAATACATCGTTGAAAAGAGAAAAAAATGGCGGTTTCTATTTTATTAAAATAATTATAGGTTGCCATTTGAAAAATAAAAGTTGATAGTCGTATCTTGTAATCCTGACTTTATAAAAATATCTACATCTGCCATCAAACAGTATATGTAAAATAAAGAACATTTATATGAGCCATTTTTTTATATTACTTATAATAAAAAAGTTAAAGGAGGGGGCGTCTTCCCAGACTTAGCCTGTATTTTCCAAATTTCGAAATCGGAATTCGTTTTCTACAAGTAAAGATTTGATTCCCACTCAACAAAAAATGACTGCTTTGAGCGTATCCGAGTGGTTCCTTTGCAGACTGTCGACTGGGAACCCATATAATCAAATTATAGATAAAAGTCCAGAAAATAGGTGGAATTTCTTCCTCATGTTCCATAATGAAGTTTAGGAAACTAATGAATTTGTTATTAAATACGTAGGTAGGTACTCGTTTAAATAATGATGCCTACTCATGTTCCAGACAGGAGTTAAGAAAGTTATCTATACCTACAAATTGTGTAGAACTTATAGTAAGTAGGTCACCACTTTTCAAATTCACAAAGAAGCTTATTAGTTCTGATCTAGGTTAAGTTTACTTATATTAGCATTTGATATTTAGGACACCAAGCAAAGACTACGACACTCTAATTACTTCATCTAATCGCGATGATATCAATAGTTAATCTTTGATAGCCTTCAACACTTGCGCAGTATTATCTGGAATCTAGATCATTCGGATATAACTTTAAAAATATATTTTGATTTGTTAAACATCCTTATTTTAATTTTGTGGGAGAGTAATTTTGGCTATCAGGATCAAATTGTAAGGAAATGATGTAAATTACATTTCTTTATTGTTTTTGGACGTTTCGGCAGACGAAGCTGTCATCACCAACATTTAAAATACATTGTGTTTATTAAAAAAAAAATTTGAACCATACTTGACTAGTTCTATTCTCATTGAATGGAAACATTTTTTTAAATAAACGAGGTCGCGTGGGCCTTCGTTTTGATCACGTTTATTTTTAAAAAATGTTTCCATCTAATGTAGAATAGAACTAGTCAAGTATGGTTCAAATTTTTTTGTAATAAACACAATGCATTTTGGATGCTGGTGATGGCAGCTTCGTCTGCCGAAACGTCCAAAAAACAAATGTAAATTACATCATTTCCTTACAACTCGATCCTGATAGCCAAAATTAGTCTCCCACAAAATTAAAAAATATATACATTTTATTCTACTTCATTAGTTTAGCATAATAGAAGATGTTTACAAATTTATAGATGCTCTACCAAGCAATTTATCCTAGTTTCAAGTGTTCCATTTATTAGCAAAATGAAATAATCGTATTTCAAGACTGCCTTGAAATACGATCACCATTACTTGTCACTTTGCGATGGAGGCATTTAATAGTCTCTGAATCCGAAACCAGATACGTCTTTAAATCGTTTGGAATTAGAACAAGGGTAAGTCTTTTGGTCAAGGTCGTGACATTTAAATTTATTCGAGTTCTAATCGTCCTGATACACTCAGAATTTTAATGCCTAGAATGGTCTTTTTTAGGTTGCACAGTACGTTGGATGCAACCCAAAATTCAAATTCCACTAATATCTAGATAGGTATTTAAAAAATAATCATCACGACATATTATCCATTACCAATCTGCTTTGTACACAGATTTCAGTAATGATTATGATATATTCGCACCGTGTGGGCGTTTACCAGGCGCTATCTCAGAGACACTCATAGCTGGCATGGAGAGTGCAAGACAGGGGTCACTTTTGTGGCATTTAAAATTAGGATTATTTCATTTTGGCTTCGGTCGGTTTCAAACCCGGTTACCAGTTTCGCGACCAGACAGGAACGCGGCCACGAAACCTCTAAACTTTATTTACTTACAATATTTTGACATTTCATTTGTTTGTTGTTCCAAATTTGTCTTAATCCTGAACTACTATCGTGAGGTCAAATCCGACCCCAGCACTTAAAATTATATGGATATCTGGTACCTACACGGTTTGGCTCACGACGTTGCGTTATTGTCATTTTTCTTATTATATAAAAATAGCAAATAATGTTTTAAGAATTGGTGATGTCACAGTGACATCAGATAGCGCTTATGACTTTCTAGAATCTTTAAGAGACACACCTGAGAATGTTGATACTAATAGTGACTATAATAAGAGTGATGCAGATAATAAGAATGAACACTCGGAACCTAATACATTCTCAGGCGTAGATGCTACTTGTGTCCCAGGGGTAAAGATACCAAACATTTCACCCTTTGCTCAGAATGTCATAGGACAATCTGCAAAACTCATTCACTACAACAAGTCACCTGTACTTCAATCAAAAAATAGGTAAGCATCAAGTTTTATTGCTGCATTAAATTTTTATATTAGGTCAAAAACATGACTGTCCTTTTTTTGCAAGAGATTTGAATATCAATTTATTTTATTATAGGTGAAGGCAGTATCATTGTCAACCAGTTTCCAGAGAATAAACCACTACTTTTAACTTTTATTGTCATATTTGTATCATAGTTATGTTTTTTCTTCATATAAAATCAAAAGTGATGTTTATTTGTGTTCTAATATTTTAATTTTCGTGGAATAAAAGTTTTTTTTACTAAAATCTGTCTTTTAAGAACTCATAAATTCATCAAAAATACATTTATATTATTTTACAACTAATTAAAAATTGGGGTCACTTTTGACTAGGGATTCACCAAGCCAAGCTACTTGGCTTGAAATAAAAAAGCTTGGCTTGGCTTGAAACTTCAAGCTTTTTTTAATGTTAGGCTTGGCTTGGCTTGGGCTTGATGAAGACAAAGCTTGGCTTGGCTTGAAAACTTCAAGCTTTAAATATTTTAGGCTTGGCTTGATTTTCAAGCTTTATCAAGCTTTTTCAAGCTTTTTCAAGCTATTTCAAGCTATTTCAAGCTTTCAAGCTTTATAAATGCTCATACGCACAGTAGGTATATGGGTCTTGAAAACCCTTAGTAGCTGTTCGGTATCAAGATTTTAATATAAATATTCGATGTGAATTAAATTAAATATATCGAAATATCGATAATCCGATATATATCGATGTATTGGAATATTGATGTATCAATATATTGATATGTTATGTCGATGTTTCATTGTATCGTAACGATGTATAAATCACGTTTTGTTTTACATAAATTTATTGTGGTACAATT
The DNA here is from genome assembly GCA_963082715.1 of Harpalus rubripes. Lineage (NCBI taxonomy): Eukaryota > Metazoa > Arthropoda > Insecta > Coleoptera > Carabidae > Harpalus > Harpalus rubripes. The sequence goes on from OY720450.1 coordinate 70,856,228, forward strand.
GAAAAATATCTTCTTATGCGCAAAGATAAACAAAACGATGAAATAAAATTTATGCAACTTACACCAAGTGTTTTTTTCTTTGTAATTATTAAAATATAAAAATATTGAAATGTATATTTCAATCATTTATTTTATTTTTGAGAGTATACAATAAACATAAATTTATTATTTTTTATTAAATATTTACCCTTCAATTTTTATGTTTCTTTTATTATTTTCGTTGAGTGCATTCATTCAAGTAGGCATATGCATTAGTTAGACTTTATTGTATTTTAATAATTAAAATGAATAGGACTTAAGTTCATAATGTTATTTTTACTCGAAATGACCTTCCAACAAACTGTTAGAGTTTCTCATACTATATAGTTCATATTCACCTGTATAAATAACAACTCAAGTCTCCAAACACGTAAGAACAGTGTTCAAATAAATACATAAATATTTTGGAATGTACAATGGGATGAAAATTACCTGAGACTGATCTTTTATTCTTTTATACCTACTTCAAATACATCTGGAAATCATAAAATCCTACAGACGGAAATTTCCCCGAAATTTTGTTTGTTCGTGACATAAATACCTAATCACCTCTTCTTATGAAATTTCTACTGATTTTTGAGTACAGAATCATGTAAGTTAAATACATAAATATAATTACAATAATTATGTCCAAATTCAAATAGCACAAAAGTAAATACCCTCAACGATAAAAGAAAATTAAGAACCCCCAGAACTAGGTAATAAGCCGTGATTATCAAGGTAATATTTAAAAGAGAATGCTCTCTTTGTCGGTACATTGATATTGTCTATTATACCTGTCACAGACAAGAGCGGTTTATTAGGGATACATTAGGGGTAGAGCTAAAAATAGCATTGCAAATATTTGAATATAAATATACATATCCACAAACAGAAATTGTCTCGTCTCTATGATTCGGAAATACCAGAATAACAAAACATTGTATATAATGCAACTTTAAAATGCAATAATTATTATTGCAATTACCCAATCAAACAACAAGACCAAACTACACCTATCTCCCCACCACTCTATAGTTAAAACAGATAGAGTGTAGGTTTATGTGAAATCTAATCAGATAAATTTAATAATTTTTTTTGTTTGATAATCAAATCTAATTTCTTGAAGCTTTGAGCTTATAATTAAATAAAATAAATAAATATATCATCACGGATTATTACCCATTGCTGGGTGTGCCAATCTGCTTTATCGGTAATAATGAAATATTTGCACCGTGCGGGCGCTTACCAGGCGTCACCTCACGGTCACTTATTGCTGGTGTGGAGAGTGCACCGCAGGGGTTAATTTTGTGCCATTTAAAATTAGAAATATTTGGCGTCGGTCGGGAACGAATCTGGTTACCCAGATTCGCGACCTGACACTCAGGCACGTGGCCACGCGACCTCATAACTTATAATTAATTCCAGTTACTTAAAAATTTAAGTATTTAATTAATTAATTTTTATACAAAACTTGACAATATAAGTATTTAAAAAATATTAAATAGTTCTATTTGTAATGATTGACATTTGCAATAAATTTTGTATTATCATTTTTCATCATACATTTTATATTAATGTAGGTAAAGGATAAAACAATAAAATTATATTATCATTTATCATTATGTATTTAAAACTTTTTCAACATTTTATTTATTTTGTATACTTGATTGTGTGCGCGAACTACAATGTGCGATTTCTTGGTTCAGATGGAGAAAATAAGTGGTCTTTGCATAATAAGAATGATGAAGGGTATAGTTTCCTATTTACAAATTTTTGAAGCTTACTAGCCTGACAGGTAATGAAGGCTGGTCCTACTGGGAACTCCAATTCTTAGAAGTTCGCAAAAATGTGCCGAAGCAATTAGAAAGTACGTTACCACCATAAAATTACGGTTTTGTCGGCCTCGAAAACATTTCTTAAGAAAAGCTTGAAAAAGCTTGTTTTCAACCAAGCTACTTGACAGTCGAAGGCTTGGTTTGGCTTGAAAATTCAAGCTTTTTTAAATGTTAGGCTTGGTTTGGCTTGGGCTTGGTGGAACAGAAGCTTGGCTTGGCTTGAAAAGTCAAGCTTTTTTGAACGACAGGCTTGGCTTGATTTTTCAAGCTTTTTCAAACCAAGCCAAGCCAAGCTTTCAAGCTTCAAGCCAAGCCCGTGAATCTCTACTTTTGACCCCACGAAAGTAGTTATGTAAATGTAGATGAACGATAGTAGTTCAGGATTAAACTACACTACACTTCAACTTTCAACGAAACAGTATTTTCGACATTTACTCATGTTTTGAAACCGTTTAAAACGTTTTTAGTTTTGAAAACGCCATGTATACAGTGTCAAAACGGTTTTGAATTATCACAAACCAAAACTAAAATTCATGGGTTGGACTTGAAAACTAGGTTCGAAACTACTCATGTAAACACTTAAAATTCAGTTTCGATACTGCGCATGCGTACAGAGCATAACGTTTCGCTTTGTGTTACTAACCTTCAAATATACTGACAGTTGTGTAGTTTTAGTGTATAGTGGTACGAAGTATAAAAAATAATTAGAATAATAGCAAAACGAAGTATTTGGAGAAAAGAGGATCTGTCACTTACATCAGCTAAATGCGCATACGCCGAAACTGATTTCAAATCAATTTTTAAACTTGTTTTGAAAACTACATGTAAACAGTTTTGCATAATTTTAACTGAAAACTGAAACCATTTTCAAAACTGCATGTAAACGTATTACACGTAAAGGTGGATTTATGCAGCCTACTTTTTATTTTATTTTTAGTTTTTCTTTTACTTTATAAAAGTTAAATCGAGGGGTTAATCACTTGGGAATTAGTTGTACACTTGACTAGGAATTAGCATGAATTAGCTAGGAATTAGAGGAATTAATATGGAATTAGAGGAATTAACACGGAATTAGAGGAATTCCCTGGGAATTGAAGGAATTGGTTGGGAATTGAAGGAATTACCCAGGAAATAACTAGAATTTTAGAGGAATTCACTAAAATTACAAATTTTATTTTAGTACAATAAGTTATAGATATTTTTAAATTTTTCACATTTTTTAACCCACCTTTTTAGTAATTTAGTATTTTTATCCAAGGTATTTACTATATATTATGTAGGTAGGAATACGAAATTAATTTCCCAATTTAATACAATAAAAGTGAGTGGAGAAAAATGTTTGTCTTGAGGGAATTTTTGAGGCATCCAAACAAATACTTATGAATATGGTGATGAAATAAATTTTGATGATATAGAGGTAAAAAATATAAAGAATTTAATTTATCGTATGGCATATACATATAATAAAAACAGAATATAATATAGAAATTAATGATGTAAAAGGAATAAATAAATAAATGCTATATATAGTGATGTCCAAATTTTCTAACCATTTCTGTGCCACGGGTGTTACCTCGAAGAAATCTCTGTTGCTGCCTGGATACTTCCGCAGACTGTAATATGTTCTATAGTCTGGCGGGCAGCACTTCAGTCGCACTGAGGTGATGCTATTTGATTCTACATAAATAGTGAATCAGCGCAAAATAAAGAAAAAATGTTACACAAAAATCTCGATTTATGAATTTAAAAATTAAAAATGGGTCCAAAATTATTGTTAAAAAGTACACTTTGCTGCGGTTACTTCGCAAAGAGAGTAAAAGAATACGCTCACACAGACTGCGAAGATTCCAAAATTAAAATAAATATTTATTAATTTTAAAATATTTCATCATTATGTTCTATTTAAATAAACTATTTTGTATTTACTATATATACATATACGTACTGTATATTGCGTTTGTTAAAAAATAAATATGCACTTAAGAAATATTACTTATTTGTTCTTCCTTGTTTAATATATTATCGTCAATTTTCTATAACGGGGAATTACTTCTGGAATTAAAAAGAATTGAATAGGAATTAGAAGAATTAGTTGGGAATTAGAGGAATTACCTGGGAATTAGAGGAATTAGTTGGGAATTAGAGGAATTACCTAGGAATTAGTGGAATTGGTTAGGAATTAGAGGAATTAGTGGAATTAAAATTGAATTGTACGCTTTTTTCGGAAGTGACCAACCCCTCGAGTTAAATGTGTGTTAATATATGTACTGCTTTATGCGCACACCTTTAATTTTACTTTAAGACCTTACGTTGACCAACTTTCAACTTAAGACCGTTAAAGTAAAAGAATATCACAATTGCGCATGAGCTCGAGGGGTTGGTCACTTATGAACAAAGCGTACAATTCAATTTTAATTCCACTAATTCTTCTAATTCCTAGCTAATTCCACTAATTCCTTGGTAATTCCACTAATTCTCAAGTAATTCCACTAATTCCCAGGTAATTCCTCTAATTCCTAGGTAATTCCGCTAATTCTCAAATAATTCCTATCCAATTCCTACAATTTTTGATAATCAATACCTTGATTATATACGTACTTTGTGACTTTTATTCTTAGTAATTTCAAAATTATGTGGTATCTAATCTATTTTTGCGTTAATACGCTCTTAGTGTTTAAGTATACTTTTGAAAACACCTCTAGTTTAATGTTATAGTAAAAATTAAAATTATATTAGATTTATGGATTCATTTCTAACACATAATGGAAGTCAAAGAAAAAGCTAAAAGTAAGGATAACATTAATTGAAAAACCAAAGATAATACCAATACAAAATAAACATGGCAACAGAAAACTGGACAGAAATAAACATGCCAAAGAATATGTTAAATATCGTTTACTTATTTTCCATTTTATTGTAAATATATTAATTTTCAATATTGAACATGCTACTCAAACTAGTCCAATTTTTGACTTCATTTAAATAATAAAAAATGAGGTGTTATGTTTAAAAAGCTTAACATAGATATTAATTTTTTCAAAAATTGTCGATCACTAATTTATGTCAATGTAAACAAAAGCTTTCTTTATAAAACTTTTTTACAGATTATAGATATTCGATTCCATTTTTGAGATAGAGTGATGATAAAGAAGTGACCGTTTTTAAGGAAAAAAAACAAAAGTGTTAAGCCGGAAGTGGTTGATTATGGTAAAATGTTTCTATTGTTTCATATGTAGAATTTTCTGCTGAATTCAAGGACAAAATAAAAAATTTGGCATACTATTTAAATGAAAGTTAGGAACATTCCCGGTTAAACCGGAATAATAATTGTTTTTAAAATATTTTAGTTGAAACGGGTATGTCGGAAAACCCCTAGGTACCAAATTTCGTAAAATATAATTGAATAGTTTTGAAAATGTTTTTTTAATAAATAAATATTTATTATTTTTAATTTGTTATTATTATAGTTTATTATTAAATTTTAAAGTTATTTTCATATAAGTTCATAAGTATTTACAAATTAATTGTAAATCCTTATGATATTTTTTAAAATTAGAACTGAGATGGATTAAAAAACGTGAAAAATATATTAATATCTAGAACATATATTTATATTATAAACCAAGGTAATTGTTAAAATTTTAGTGAATTCCCTAAAATTCTAGTTATTTCCTGGGTAATTCCTTCAATTCCTAGTGAATTCCTTCAATTCCTAGAGAATTCCTATAATTCTGTGTTAATTCCTTTAATTCCATGTAAATTCCTCTAATTCCTAGCTAATTCTTGCCAATTCCTACTCAAGTGTACAACTAATTCCCAAGTGATCAACCCCTCGCATGAGCTCTACTTCACGCACAGTGTGCGTGAAATAAATAATTCAGTTTAAACACACACAATGAATATCAGTATATATACATAAATCATGTGATGGTAAATGGTCCGAAGAAATAACAACTTCATGAGAAATGTGTAATTAATTTATATAAATAAAATAAATCTTGTAATTCTAAATTTACAACTTTGTGTTAAATATAAATCTAAGTCCAATAAGCATTCAAAAGCAATAAATAAAAAATTTCTAAGCAATCTAATACAAATTTTATGATATTACAGGTTATAGCAATTACGAAATATAAAATTATTGTATTTCCCATTATTTTAAATATTACAAAATGACTTGTGTTTTAATAAAACAAAGCTGTTAAACCCCCGTACCGTTGGTAAACATGGTTACACAAGTCGATAATGCAGAGGCTTTACGTTAAAAGAATGACAATGTGAAGAAAAAATTATATTTTATTGCAAGGTCGTAGAAAAAGTATAGTATGTAACACGTGTGTGAAGCCTATTTTACATTCGGGTGGTTTGCAACACTCGCCTTCGGCTCGTGTCGCAATCTCCACCCTCATGTAAAATCTTCAGCTTCACACACTTGCCACATAATATACTATTGTATGCACAAATTATTACATTCTTGTCAATTTCAACAGGATATATTTATCTATTTACATTTACAACTATAAGGCAGAAAAATCAAATCTGCGCATGCGTATTGAATGCTTTAAAGTGGCTGCATAAAGTTCCAAACTAAAAAAAAGAAAAAGTAAAATAAAAAGTAGACTGCATAAATCCACCTTAACTAATGAGGAAGAATTAAAGCGAAGTGGGCAACGCAGTTTAAATAAAATTGTAAGTGAAAGACGGCTACGATTCGCAGGATATGTTATACGTTTCAATAACCAGAGACCTCTGAAAATCGCCATGACTTGGTTTCCACCACCAGGGAAGCGACCCAGGAGTAGACCACGCAAGACTTGGCGCAGAACATTTCTGGCAAATCAAAGAAACATGGATTTCACCTGGACAGAAATAGAACAAACTGCAATAAACCGAATCCAATGGAGAACTCTAGTCGCCCAATATGCTTCTTAGCATTTATGTAATTTTTATTTATTATTAATCAGTAATCTCAAAAGAGATAAATAAGCAATTTCAATTCAAACTAAAACAAAGTTAACAAATTACAGTTGTATATTTGTCGGGAACATTTCCCACATTACACGCTGAAACATCTGGCGGGGTCCAACTTCGTAAACATGATATTTATGATGAGTTAGCACTCCTATACTATTCATCACCGTATATGTAACTGAACTTTAGTAATGAGAAATTCGGTTGAGAAATTAGTTTATGCTTTAATGCTTTGTTCAAAATTTAGGGGGCATAAATTGTATGTCCGAAATTTAAGTTGGCATATCCTACTGAATAAACATTTGAAAAAATAATCAAAAATTCGATAATAATACAGATACGAGTATCACATTATTTATTTATTTAAAATAGTCTCTAAGTCCACAAAAATCGTCATTAAAAGTTCAGAAATCGGCACTAAAGTCTAAAGTAATCCATTATACGATGATTTCTTGCAAATGCAATGTTACCAACCTTATGATAATTATTCTACAACGTAATTTAGGCAAGTGTACGATGTACATTAGTAAATTTTTACGTAAAATTACAAAAAAAGTTTGAAATAAAACATAAATTTTTGGTGTTCTTTACAATAACTTCAGTGTCCGAGATTAGTAATGATGATGTCATCTTGGAAAATTCGGCGACATATATAGAACTGCAGAGAGACGTATAAAGACAAAATTTGGTAAAGTCATAAAAATCTGTAAGCAACTCTCTCTCCTGAACCGAGAGCGTCAGTTCACAAATTGTGTGCGCACCCAGCGAATATGTCCGCAGACGAAAATAGCAGTAAACAATTATTCGTACAAATTTAGCAAATTGGCTAAAGGAGCTACGTAAGAGTGAGATCGCATTAACATGGTTGTAGTGTTAGCAACATGTTTCATAGGTTATGTGATTGTTCACACGTTCTAAGTTTGACGCCGTACGAATAAACGTTAAATAGCATTGTACGTTGTTATAATCGCCAAACAGTAATCCAAATGTTTAATGTAGGTGTTATTTGTTAGTGTCAAAGTGTAATTGTAATTGTATTTCAACATATTTAGTTATTTTAAGATATTTAATCTTAAATTACACGGTGTTGGTATTAGCTGTATTCTTTTTGATCCAATTGAAACTCAGCTCAGTACATAACTGAGTTGAGATGAAATGACTTGTGATGTGTGCAAAAAGAACAAGTTTAATTCCATTTTATCACTTCCTTCTTTAACGACAGTATTTTCTGTAACAGCTATCAAAATTATTGACATTTTCTGATCTATGCTACGGTTTATAAACGAAAAATGGATAATGTTAAAAATATATTACTGTAAGTATATCTGTATATGTGAATATAAAATTTGTTGTATTATATAACCTTAAAATGCAAACTGAGTGTTTCAAATCATTTTGAGTTTCGTAAACTAGTAGTGTAGCATCGGAAACAACTTAGATTAGTTGTGTCAAAAAGTACAACGATTTCCTGAGTTTATCTGAAATTATCTGAGATGAGCTGAGATTTTGCCCAAAAAGAATACAGCTAATAATTGATATGAACCCTAAATAACCAGTGAAGTGAGTCAAATGCAGTGACTAAGGGGGATCAAGTCAACAAGCATAGCAGTTAGTGATATAAAACTGGCTAGAACAGTAAGTACCTATATTCCTATGTAAAAACTAAAAACGTTCTCAACATATCCTGCAAACACGTTGATTAGGGGTGTGTAAACATCTGCCTGTTTACTTACCCCCGGAAAGAGGAATTCGAATCATTTGGAACTTTCGTTTAGTTGTTTAATTATCGATTGATGCATACACGTTATATAGGCTAGGGTTATTCGTAGCGACGTCGTTGTTAGATCGGAAGTTCATCAGTTACAGTTGGCAGTAAACTGTAAAATACCGGCAGTCAGTAGAATTTGAACGTCTTGACGCACGTTGTATATAAATCATAGATTAAGGAAAATATATAGTAGAAGATTGGCTATCTCCCTTATAAACCGTGATAACAAGTTTTAGTGACACCTATGAAAAGGTCAGAGAACTAAATTTGACAGCTGAGAGATGGCGGGAAATATGAATTCATTTTGAATTATTCTGAAAATTAAATTTCATTTCTTAATAATGTAATTAATAAAAAAATCTATCGAAAATAGATAATTTATTAAAGACATTATTAAGGAATGTAAAATATATGCTGCACTGTAGAAAAATAGGCAATAAAAGTACTTAATATGTTAATGTCTTTATTTAAATATGTAGATATTATTATATTACATTATTTAAATCAAATAATAAATAAATAACTACAAATCTCAAACTACTCAGCGACAACTAATAAAATATAAGCACATGCTAGTCAAGAAAACAAAAATTTGAATTACTATTATAACAAGAAGTAATTTTATTTCAAAAAAGGGTTGTTACTTGAAATGTAAGCCAAAAATGGATTGCTTCTTTGGCATCGTCATCGATATTCGTCCACTTTTAATAAATCTATACTCCTTTTTTATTAAAACTGACACTACCATACTATTTTAACATTCTTTGATGTATCTTATGAAGCTTCACGTCCATTCGTCAAAGAATGGGATATCTTGCTACCATCCTGATCCACTTGCACACACCATTTCTTCTACTGGGCACTGTCAACTTCTTCAAGAATGTCTCTTTACTAAGTAGAAGATACAAATATTTCATGTGATCTTTTTCTGAAATATGAATAATTTATTGTTATTTTTTATATCAACCTCGTATAATAATGCTAATATGAAAGATAATATACTTACCGAAAATATATTGAATGATAAAGCACTATATTGCAATAAAGATACAAATTCAGAAATTACAGTTTGAATTTGAAATGTCAAAATTTTTCTAACAATGCAATAATAGAGAATTGTGGGAAATTTACAGCAGTTTTCAAACATTTGTCACGTTTTTATAGGATTTTGACATTAATGTTTGAGAATCACTGCAAAATCTGGACTACTAGCGACATCTATGAACGGGTCAGGAAGTATTTCTAACGCTACTAGATTGAAAACTTGTTATCACGTTTCTCAATGCAGATTCACCCCCCTGATATAAATAATCGCTTTGTAGCACGCAAACGTATTGACAGCCGGGCGCGAATGGTAGATTCGAATCCTTTCATTTGTTTTCCAGCATTGAATGTCAGACTGACAGATATGTCAACATACCTTATAAAAATCGATTTCTAATAAAATTTAATATTCACCTCGTCACTGAAGTTAATTTATCACTAATATGGTTAATTTTCCTCATTCGTAATGAAAAATAGAAATTCAGTGCCTTGATACATAACGTGTGAGCCTCGCTGCTTTGCTGAACAAGCGTCTAAGTATAGCGATGACGTAATTACTTCCGGTCTCTGAACCTTTTGTGTTCATTGTTATTATGCGGTCGAACATTCTAGAGCTCTTTAGAAGGTAATGGCAGCTGCATAAAAAGGACGCAGCTATGCTCGGGAGTTAGTTAGTGACATGGAGAGATATATAGAGACATTCACATAGAGTGTCAGTAAAGCACAGCAGTATCGTAGTGAGCGTATGCAGTATAGTGTCGAGTGGAGGACTCGGGAAGTTACTGGTTAATTGGGATAGCTGCGGATGTGAATACTCGGTAGTGTTGATGAGTATTAGGAAGCTATAGTGTGGAAGGACAGTAACGGCAAGTCGGAAATGTTGAGCAATTAAAAACTAAATATGACAATTTAAAAACCAAGGTTCGTAAAATTGTCACAGAAAAAGCAATATTTAAAGGGAACAGAGAGTGGACCTGATGTAAGTTATGTTTACCATCCAATTATAGAGGCAATATTACAAATTTTAATATGAAAACGGTAATAGGATTTTCCGCAAATGATTGCGACAGTTTAGATTTAGAAAATATACAGGTGATAATCGTTGGTTCAATTCTTTCTAGTAGTGCAATAACAGTGGATTTAGTTAATATAAATCTATTAGAAAATTCAAGATCATTGTATTTGTTCATACAGTCCTCCCTGTTTCTATATATTTTTGGTCTTACAAAAATGAACATTTCATCTTCTGATGAAGAGCTTGAACTAGTGTCACTTTCCATATTTCATTTTTGGTTCAAATCTGTCACGAAATTTTTGAAAACGTAGCCTAGCTACGTGTCAAACAAGCCGACTTTTCCACGCATACAGGACAAAATTCGGGACTTTACAATAAAGGACACTTTTTGGTAAAGTGCTCTTTCATAAACGATTATGGAAAAGGTTTTGTCATAAAAAGGCTTCTTTTCGCTTTAAAGGAGACTTCAATATGATTATGGAACCGGGCATAAATGTAATATATTTAATTTGTTGGTCGAGGTCGCAGTTGAAATGTGCACTTGTCGGGAAGGTTCACCGACGTCACTGTTACACTTGAAGAAATTGAGTTGGTCGAGGTGGAAGGCGTCGATTGAAAGTGTTGTAGAAAAGTCATTTTTATCCTATTTTGGATTGCCGGAAGATACTAGTAAAACTGCGGCGTCGCTACCAATGTATTTGTGATGAATACAATGACCAGGAGATCCTCGACTGTCTCGAAAATTGTTTGGTCCCAGATTTGTGCATTAATTAATGCAATATTATTTATTATTGGAAACCTTTATTTCCAAGTATTATAAAAAAAAACCTGTCTGTTTCTATAAAGAATATAACAACCGCCGCTTTGACAAATCGTTGGTGATGAATAAAATGATAACATCATTGTATCATTTCTCTTAGACCTACACGTGGTCAGCTTGACTCCTCGCATTATGATTAAATACTCGTATTGTCGTTTTTTACTTTTAACACACTATCCGACAGCCAGACAAAACCCCCTTTCCATAAATCACAAAAATATTATATTATTATAATTGTTTTAAATGTTATCGTGAGACAATCATTTCATTGGCGGAAACTTCAGCCAATTACTTTGCAGGATATGTATTTATTGCGCCAATAAGCAAATGACAATTACGTTAAGCTTAATGCGATTTTTATTGTTGTATCGAGAGGAAGTTTATCCCCTTCTGACAGTAATTCTATAGCGGACTACTTACTAGAGAGAAGCGATTTGTGACGTGGCAGTGCATTTTTCGTATAATAGGTGTTACATTATGCACTATTTTATATGCTTTATGCATAGTCATTTTGCGTCATGTTGCATGAGTACGGCAATTTTTCATGCTAATGTATATTAATGTTCTTTTTCTCTGAATGAACAATATGTCAAAACATTCTTTGTGTTAGAAGTAACATCTTTTATTCATAATGTAATATCATCATTGAAAGAATAGGATATATAAGTAGAAAATTAGTAAATATAAAATTCTTATATAGAAGACTAGTGTGACAGTGACGGGTTGGTAGAATGTTTTTTTTAATTTTCCGACACATTTAGGTAAGGAAGGTCAAAAAAAATCAGTGATGAGTTTTTAATGAATAAGCACGTTTTAGATGGATGTTTGTGTGTGTGTATTCTTTCGGATCGTCTAACTCCAATACAACCTTTCCAAAAAATTAATTTTTGCGTTTTCCTTTTCTTTACATCCCTACGAAGAGCTGATTAGATTTTGGTTATAATTGGTCGACCAGAAATACCACACTTAGAATATTTTAACAGTTTTTCTTGAAAAAACGCTGCTAAATATCATTTTTTCGCATTTAATGTTATTATAAGTATTAAAGAATATTTTATTCTCTATAAGATTTGATTACATTTTATACTTCATATTCAATGGATATAGAGTTAAAAAATCTGATGTGGCCAACACATAACCTCTCGCCAGATATTTTACCTGGTTGTACGCACAAAACGAAAAATATTTTTAAATACAAATACATATATTCATGTCTCAATACAAAATAATTCTCACATATATTTGCAAAATCTATGGGATATTTTAAAATAAATTATGTACAATACTTACATTTTCTTTATATTCATTATCCTGAAATTTTCTTTTTCTACTTTCCTTTTCTTTTTCTTTATATTCGTCATTTTTTCGCAAATTCCTTTTATATTCTTTTTTACGTATATTCTTTTGCGTTGTTGACTTTTTTTATTTTCTTAATCTTCATAATAATATACAAATATTTTTGACAGAGGCATACAAATATTTTTGACAGTGACATTTATGTGTCAATTACAAACATTTGAATTTCTTGCCTTGTAGTAGTTTGATCTGAGATTTTTTACATCAAATTATTTTATATGCCTTTCTTTATCTCTAAATCTATAGAAGATATAATAATGAATTTATATTTATCGAATAAAGAATTTAACGTTCTTTAATATAAGTATTTACATAAATTTTCTATATATAATATTTAGACGATTTTTTTCTTGTAACTACTACTTCCGGTTGTCTATTTGTTACCAAAACTGACTGGACTCTTCCCATTATTGTTAGATTGAGGAATCCGTAGTTAAAAATGTCTTAAGTCTCATAGTATTTGAGATATAGTGAATCCAACATCCACACTCACACACACACACACACACATACGGACATCACCGTAAAAATGTTATAATCGGATACTAGGGACCTTAAAACGTGCTTATTCATTAAAATCTGGATATGCGATTTTTAGCATGAATACAATACCTCTCTTAGCGAGAGGTAAAAATAATAAAGAAATTAAATTTCATAAAGCAGCCAGATGTGCTATAACTTTGGAAACATCTACTATATTAAGAAAATTCTGATTGATAAATGTCAGTGCCAAGTGCAATTGACATAGGAAATTTCGCCCTCTACAAGTCGGCACATAACTTTTTTTTCGCTAAAATTCACTAGATAGATGTTATGTGCATGAAAACTGGAAAAAGGTCCGATTTATGGTGGTTTTTACAAGATGGCGGAGGGAGCGGAGGAAGGGGATTTGTGGAAATTTGGATTTTTCATTAACCAACCAACCATCCTATACAACATATCAAAATTCAGAACTACCCGACCTTTTGTAGGGTAACATCCTTCCTTTACTGGACTATGGCCCGTATTCCGAGCGCACTTTTATAATAAAAGTGCTTTTATGGAGCAAACTCCTCATAAGAATATAATGTAAAAGCGCGCTCCATAAAAGCGATTTATTATTATAGTGCGCTCAGAATACGGGCCTATATGTTTATGTTATAATTTTACTGGAAATATATAGAATCTCATACAAGAAATTTTCTGTATGGAATTTGTATAAAATACATAGAAAAGTACTGGAAATGTGGAATCTTTGGCAAGAAATTTTCTGTGTGGAAAATAAAAGTGTTGATTAAATTATTAAATATATTTGAACGATTTGTTTGCTACTGACATCTATGTAACTAATGGTAGTTATTGGTAACAGTTGCTAATTGTGATATTGTCATTATTAAGTTAACCGATGTTTTTATGTGTGCTGTATAATTTTTTGTAGCCCAAATTAATGTTTATTAAAAGGTGTAATTTAATATCTTTTGTGTTATTTCTGACTTCCTATAATCCTCAAAAAAAGACATACACTATTCAGAGGCAAGCAACTGTCACGAGGAAATACAAGTATATCGTTGTCGGCCAAAGAAAAACAGACTTGAAAAGTTTGTGAATTTTATTACATAAATCGACGTTTCAGCAGCAAATCTGCCTTCCTCAGGGAAAATGTAAAATTAATGAAGTGCAAATTTAAATATATTTGTTACATTAGTATATCGTCGCAATTTAAAAACTTACAAAAATTAATGTGTTAAAACACTGTCGACCCTGCCAGAAATGCGCAACTAATGGCAAGGAAGAAGAAGTATAAAGGGTTGATAAATGTAATAAATAAACACTTTACGAGCGGTAATTCCGACAAAGGTATGCAACATCTATCTGAAAGTTCCTAAATTTATTTAGATATTTTAGGTATGCCAACTATTAATTTTAGAATATGTACCTACAATTATCTAACCTTTGTTTAAATTTAATCATGCTTTCTAGTATCAATGTAATAAATGTTTCGCATCTTGTCACATAATTCATGAGATATATTATGAATTTTTCGTTTAGTTTATGTTTTATTGAAAATTGTACAAACGATAGAAGACCACATATTAAATCAGCAAATAATACGAAAGAAAAATATGAAAAAAGGCGACAAAAAAGAAATAATATTGTCTGCAAAGAAAACTTATATGTAACAGTAACAGAACTTTGCGACGAACAGAAAGCCAAAAGAATGATGTGGGTTTAACAAAATATTACATATTTTCGGTGTTATATCAAATATCGCTTACATCAAAAACATTTTTTGCGAGATATTTATTAATACCGTCAAATGGGAAAGCGAAGATGAAAGAAAATAAAGACCCTTTGTCGTTTCAATAACATATTAGACATTCTTTGAATAATACAACTGAAGCATTTAAATTCAAAGGAATCTAAGTGCTATTTTTATGGTTTGAGGTAATTTATTAAAAATATTTTGAGCAAATAAATAAATAAATAAATAAATCATCACGGCATATTACCCATTGCTGGGTGTGCCAATCCGCTTTGTATGCAGATATTGGTAATGATGATGACATATTTGTACCGTGCGGGCGTTTACCAGGCGTCACCTCACGGGCACTCATTGCTGGCGTGGAGAGTGCACCACAGGGGTCAAACAAAACAATAACAATAGCTGTAACTTATATTAATTTTCTTATTTATTTTGTTTAATGTTAAACACTAAACCTTATTATTTGTACTTGTTTAAGTATATAACCCCTTCTTCATAAATTTAGTTGTTCCATCTTTGCCTTTACATTTTAAGCATATATGGAAGTTTACGAAACTTCTTTTCATTCTAAAACATTAAGTTTGGATTCAAATTTAAATAAAGGCGTACTATTTTGCATTGTTGCTACAATTATTAATCTTTTGTTTTAAAAGTAGGTTATCTAGATTATTTTTTTACCTTCCGTCACCTTTAGGTAAGGAAGGTATTGTCTTTGGTCAAAAAATTCGGTGGTGAGTTTTTGATGAATAAGCACGTTTTAGAGTCCCTAGAATACGATTTTACTATTTTTACGATGATGTCTGTATGTGTGTGTGTGTGTGTGTGTGTGTGTGTGTGTGTGTGTGTGTGTGTGTGTGTGTGCGTGTGTGCGCGCGCGTGTGCGTATGCGTGTGCGTGTGTGTGTGTGTGTAACATAATTTTCGTCTACGATAACTGTAATACTACAATTCCAAAAATTATAATTCTTTCGTATTCCTCTTCGTTGCATCCATATGAAGAGCTGATTAGATTTTGGTTATAATTGGTCAACCGGAAGTACCCTCATTTGTAGATTTTAACAGTTTTTCTTGAAAAAACGATGTCAAATATATTTTTTTCACATTTAATATTATTATAAATATTAAAGAACATTGTATTCTCTATACGATTTGACTGCATTTTATACTTCATATTAAATGGATATAGAGTTATAAAATTATAAAGAAATTAAATTTCATAAATTAGCCAGCTATGCTAGAAACAGCTACTATATTAAGAAAATTCTGATTGAAAGATGTCAGTGTCAAGTGCAATGACATATTCGTAGTATATTTGTGTTAGGATCTTTTTGCTCGAAATTTTCTGTATGAAATTTGTATAAAATACATACAACTGTCGAAAGGTAATGTACATACAAGAAATTTAGAATCTTTTGCAAGGAACTTTATGTATGGAGTTTATAGAAAATACATACGCATTTACGAAAATTCTACCGGTAGATACCGCATCTACCGACTGTGTTCGAACACACGAGTGGTAAAAAGTTACCGTGTTCGAAAATTGTTCAATATCTACCAAATCCATCTACTGGATTCATGAAGAATCTAATCTCAAAAACGGTAGTGACGCAAAGCGAAGCGTGCGCGGTAAAAGTGGAAATGTGTTCAAAGTTGGACTCTGCTCATTTTGTTAACTACGTTAAATTTCTAACCTGTTTTAAATTTTCAATTTTTTTCGCAGGTTATGGATCTACCTTGTTTACCACTTGCGTTTTTATAAAATCGATTCCGGTAGCTATAAACTGATAAAAGCTGTTTACCGGTAACAGTTCACCGGTATAATTGTCGTAAATACCTCATATAACTGACGGAAGGTAATGTGCAGGCCACATCAGATTTTTTTAATTGCTATACTTTGATCTCTTCTAATTCCGTAACCAAATGTACATATTTTGCACTAGTCCTGACCCTGACACATCATGTATATAATGAATGGCATGGTAAAACTATAATTTTAACGACAGGAAAATATAATGCGCGGAAAATATTTTAAATAATGACAAAATTTGTATTTTAACGACAAAAAAAGCATGTGAAAGGCAAAATACTCGTTCTAACGGGAAAAAATGTACGTGAATAACAGAAAATTTGTGTTATAATGG
The DNA here is from genome assembly GCA_963082715.1 of Harpalus rubripes. Lineage (NCBI taxonomy): Eukaryota > Metazoa > Arthropoda > Insecta > Coleoptera > Carabidae > Harpalus > Harpalus rubripes. The sequence goes on from OY720450.1 coordinate 70,873,440, forward strand.
AAAAAATTTAAATAAACGACAAAATACCTCGCATTTGTTTTTTAAACAATTATCCTAAACATATTTTAAAATAATATGTAACAAAACTCGCGTTCGATATTCGGGCTGTTATACTAGCTAGTTTATGAAATTTTTCTAAATATACCCAAATGAGCAGTGGTTAAAGTATGCAAGTTTAAAAAAAAGTATCAACTATGCTATGTACTAATTTTGTCGTGAACTTTCTCATTTTTATCGTGCCTTATTTCTCGTTCGATTTACTAATTTGTCGTGCCATTAAATAAGTTAATAATAAATTGGTAAAATTTATTCTGTAAAATAGTAAAATTTAACGGCCAAATGCCTATTTCATACGAACTAGGAAAGGAAAGTACTTTAAATCCAAATATCATAAAGTGTAATGTACTATATTATTAACTCGTTCGGCTTTCGTGTTTGCTAGTAATAAAATCTTGATCAGGAAAGAACTGAATTAGTTTTAGTCTATTTCTTGTAATTTATATATCTAAGCTATGATTAAATGTTTAAATTGATGCTAAAATAATGCAGCAAGAAGGAAAATAAAAACTGCAATGTATGTTGAACACCACAAACTTTTATCCATTCGAAATGAATTCACTAGATCTTTTCTCAATCCAATCCAACAAAAATACTACAATGGAACATTCAGTAGAAACGAATACATATAGCCTATTTTAGAGAGCAATTTTTACATTTTCTCCTCTCTAAAAGAAAACGTAGAAGTGCATGATGGTGCATCCAAATAAAGAATATGTCTACACACATATCTTTGGAAATTAAAAATTGGTTCAAACGTAAGTAAATAATTTTTCCGTTTTAGTTGGATTTCGTTATACACATAGGAACATCAAAATGTAACGTTTTTATTTATTTATTTGGGTGAAGTGTAAATATTAGACAATTATTATTAATTAAAATAAGTGTTTATTAAACTGACTATTACTAATATTAAACAATTATTTAAAAAACTATTTAAGATTAAAACTATAATGTATTTATTTAACAATTAAGACGACTATTTATTTATACGATCTTACTAATTATTTATTTCGACTATTTATGTCACTGTTTATTTATATCACGTTCAACTGTCCGCCTACCGGCCTCCACAGCTATGTATATACTTAACTGACTCAAAAGCCTCTGTATATTCAACTGCTCGAACAGAAGTCACACTTTTCACCTCACTATCTGTCTGTTTATGTAACTCTCTCTCTCTTCCACAGATTCAGTATCACCGACTGTCTGTAGGCCACAATCTTCAGTATTCAGTTCCACAGTTATCCCCGTATATCAGTAACTTCCCGACTCGTCTTTACTGTCCTTGTACAATATAACTTCCCAATACTCGTCAACACTACCAAGTATTCACATCCACAGCTATCCCAATTAACCAGTAACTTCCCGAGTCCTCCACTCGACACTATACTGCATACGCTCACCACGATACTGCTGTGCTTCACTGACACTCTATGTGAATGTCTCTCCATTTAACTAACTAACTGTCTCCCGAGCATAGCTGCGTCCCTTTTATACAGCTGCCATTAACTTCCAGAGAGCTCTAGAATGTTCGACCGCATAATAACAATGAACACAAAAGGTTCAGGCGACCGGAAGTAATTAAACACGTCGCGGCTTGTTTGTTTACGTAGCCCGACTGCTAGCGCGATTACGTCATCGCTATACTTAGACGCTTGTTTAACGTAGCAGCGGGGCTTACACGTTACAATAATTATAAATAAATTTGCAAAAATTATTAAATTTATGTTAAAAACAATTATTGTTGCAATGAGACAATTGAAAAACACAACTAAAAGTAACAATCTGATTATCTTCATTATTAATTTTCTAATTTAGTTCTCTAAAATTTTGCAAGTTTAGTATATTTCAATTAATTTTTATATGAACGTCATAGTAGGACATGACATATTTAAAACGAAATTTGAATAATGTTTCAATGTAATATGTATGTTGACCAGTTGACGATATCTTGAAATAATCATCCACAAAAATTGAGTCATTTTACTTTTTGTAACTTTACAACAAAGTTTACGCTCAAACAAATACCTACAATCCGAGCTCGAAACATTTAGGAACTGTGCGTGCAAACAAACCCAACATGTTAAAGCATGTTTGTTTTTAATTAATTCACTCCTACCTGACTATAAATCTACGTTAGTCTCCAGTGGAAAATCGGAACATCATAAGAGAACGTGGGTGGACAGAAACATTTTGTTTCCAAGATAATGAGTTTAAACAAGATAATTTCTGATAAAGAGAATGTAAGCATAAGCAAATTTTAAATTGTTTTCATTAGTTTACAAATGCACTTCTACTTAATTTAATAATAATTCGACCCATATCATGCTCCTGAATTTCGGTGCTGAATGCTCGTAAATTGAAGTTAACTGTGGTTTGATGTTGGGCAAACTTTTACTCTGACAAAAATTAATTAGGATTTTGTAATTAGCATTTAACTTTGTCTGCAGAAAGTCTGGTCGTCATTTATAGCAAATGTCAGACTATCTTAATAAATTAAAAACTGAAATAAAAATTAAATAGCAATAATAAACTTGAATCAGATGAAACCAATTGAATTTTTCAAAGATTTTGGATCTCTGGCGTTATTAGCTTCTTAACTATTTCAGATTCAGATCTCTGAACTTAATCATTATCTGAACTGAATGATGCCAATTTTTGTTGGAACATCCGAATCATACATCCGGAAATTAATCTTTAGGTGATCTACAAATTTTGATTCATGACTGATTTTTGTCTGACTGAGGTTTGTTCCTACACGACTTTTTGGATGAGTTCATGTACGCATTCATGAACACTTTTGTGCGCATGTCTTGTTCATGTGCTCATTTAGGCATGTGTAAGAAACTTCGTATGGTTGGAACAGACAACGGACTTATCATAATTAATTACTGTTTCCTCTTCAGAAAAAATATCGGTGAATAAATTACCGAGAAACCAATATTAATTATTTATATTGTATAATTAAATAATTACTATTTTTTAATTCGAGGTTGGTCAAATGTCAAATCCATTTCTGAATCAGATAACAATGATTCTGGATCAGATTAAATTCCAAATCATTCATTATGTTCACTTATGAAAGCAGATAAACAATCATGGGTTAAGCTTCGATATTTTCCTCGCTGCGCGCGCATGCTGACAAATAGTACATAGCACAGACCAGTGGATGGATCTGACAGTCCACGGATGCGTTCATGTATGCGTCCGAAGTCTGTAGGAACAAACATATCAACAGTCCGATGGATTGTACAACAGTCGGTTGGAATGATATTTTTAAAATGCGCATGCGTCTGACATACATATGACAGTCCGGGCTGGCTGTAGGAACAAACCTTATGTAAAAAGGTCGAGAACTAGATTACAAATTTCGAGATCAAGTTTTGATGTGATATCTCGCAGACCTATTTTAAATATGTATATCAAAATGCAATTAATTCTAAATAAAATTTCGAAATTTAAATTACCCTTATTGCAAGTTGTGTTTTGTGATCCAGGTAATCTAATTTAAGTACATATGTAGCATGTAGGCCAAGAAGTAGATCATTAAGTAATTGAAATTTTAAAATTCCGGCAATTATTTTTTGTATTTAAATAAATTCTTACAAACTAATTGAACGATATCACGATATTCAGATTTAAAAGAATAAGAAATATAAAGAAAGGTAACAACGAATTTGAAGAAATTAAGAGACAACCCAGAAGATCAAACAGAATAAGAAATAGTGAGAAGATATAACAAATTTAGTTATAAATATGAAGATGCCGTCTATACGTATGAAGAATCTGTACAAATAAATAACAAGAAATACTGGGAATATAAAGGAAAACTATAGATGAAACAATGAAAAAATATAAAGCAAGATGTGTTGTTCAGTGTTGTTAGTAATTCAGTAAATAAAATAATGATCCCAATTCTGCAAGGAAAATGTTAAGTCTTAGCAACGTTGCTAAAACTTGTATCAATACAAACAAATGTAAAGCCTCTCATTTTTATGTTTTACTCAGTGATCGCAATTATGATTGGTTATTTGCTACAACAATGTTGCTAAGAGTTAGCAACGTTGTTACAGATTTAGGGTGAATGTATGAAATGTAAAATAAGATGTTTTGTGATATGTCAACATAACTATTTTATACATTATAATCATACGTAATATAGCAAGTGATATGATTATCATCGATGATATTTTCGAGTGAAATGTGCTGCTTCGGTTTCATGAGCAATATCTTCGATTATTAATCATATCACGAGCTTATATTTAGTGAGAGAATATAATGAATTTTTGCGACACATTGTGTGGGCTGATAACCTAACTTTTAATATATTGTATTACAACATGGTTAATTTGACAATTGCCTTATAATTTTCATCCTTGTTGATATCAACCCAACGATTATCATACATTTTTATAATCAAAATTAACTGTCATTGTCAAATAAAGAAAACATATCCCTTAGTAACGATAATTTCTTTGTTTTTTATCATCGCTGTGATAGACATGTAACTAGGGAGACTCTGAATGTTGATTGGCGGAAAACATGTAACGTGACTCATGAATTATATTCTCAACTAAATGAAATAAATAAATATAAATATATCATCACGGCATATTACCCATTACTGAGTGTGCGAATCTGATTTGTCCACAGATTTCGGTAATGATGATGACGCATTTGTAACGTGCGGGAGTTTACCAGGCGCCACCTCACGGGCACTCATTTCTGGCGTGGAGAATGCAATAGAGGGGTCAATTTTGTGTCATTTAAAATTCGAAATATTTGGCGTCGGTCGAAATCGAATCCTATTCCCCAGATACTAATAAATTCTTGTTAATTTTGTACTTACCTTAAAATAGTAGATTACTTCACGTATTATAAGAAAGTCAAAAACATATCGCTTTAAAATATACAATAAAACATTATAAAGTTCATCACAAGTGAAGCTTTGCACTTTTTATATCATATCAAAATCTCGTTTCTATTTCCTTGTGGAAATGTATTTCTCAATCCATTAGGTGGTTTTGATCCATGACGTGTTTGTTAGATTTGAAAGTCAACGGTCGTTTGCAAAGGCCATATAGACGCCTAGTGCGAATGAACTACTTAAACTGAGTGGACATTAAACGCGGGCGACGAGTGGAAGGATAACTTGCCTTGGTTCCAGCCCCAGAGAGTATAAAGCTCGCAAAACATCCAGATATTGAGGGTTATGTTTTGTTAGTTTATTTAACAGGGTTTTTGTTTGAGGTTATGGTCATTGTAAATGGAGATGTAGAGGTTTAAATAAACATACAATGAAGTAGTTATTCATGAAGCCATTAAAGTTTCATGTTTTTACAACTGGTGTGAAGTTTAAATAAACCACAAAAATTAATGTCACGGTGGATATTAATTACCTTTCATCATAAAGAAGGAATTGGCCTGGCCCGTATTCTAAATGCAAATTTAAGAATAAATGTTCAATTAAGAAATTAATTGTCCAACACTATGCACACGTAATAACAGACTACCACTACCACTAAGCAAAGTGCAAATGCAATGGGCACTTTTACAGTTGCCATCTACTGAGTTTTGAAGTAACCTTTTAGACAAGCACGACAAGCTCGAAGAAAGAGACAGCGAAGCACTACCATGACCTCTTAGATAGAATCTAAAACAGTATTTAAATGTGCTGGATAATTTTGTGTTTCGGTATTATTTTTTTTTTAATTTATCATCAGATAACAAATCATTATTATAACAAAACTGATATATAGCAATTGTGAAATCAGATTAGGACAATAAGCAAAGAAGATAAGAGAGGCCATGGTAATACAAAATATCTCTTTCTTCGAGCCTGCCGTCTTTTTGTAAAGACATGTAGTACTGAAGGGGAGAATGTATGTTGTGTGACGTCCCCATTAGATCCTTAAATAATTGTTCATTCGTTGGTAAGAATGTCTATTAATATAATTCCTCGCAATATCGATTCATATACAGGATCGCCCCTATCGCCCTCCCTGTGGGTACGCCACTGCGTGAATGTCATGTGGCAAAAATCGGTGTATATACAGGGTGATTCATCGGTCTGTCCTCTCTTTATAACTATTTTATTTTAAGTCAGATAGAAAAACTCTTCAAATATAATTTATATGATATATTATTGTCTATCTACGTACCATATGCATTTGTATACAGGATGCTCCGTTTAAGCGCAACAATATGTAACTTTATATTTCTTAATGGAACACCCTATATTTATTTATTTATTTTGATAGTAAATTAGATTCCCTTTAAAAAAGTATTAAGTAATAAGGTGTCTAAAATTATAAATTATGAAGTTATTTACGTTCATAAAAAATAGCAGTTCAGTGGAAAAAACCATAATATAATACAAAATTTTGATCCTTTTTTATTGATACTTATTTTAAACATTACACTAATTCCAAAGAAGCTATTAAAATTTAGTGACAGACTAAATAATGCAAAATTATAATAAATGCTCGAAAACTTGTCCTTCAACTTCAATAGATTTTTCTATTATAAATATTATATTAACCATCTCATCCTTACTAAAATTTGTATTATTCATTTTCACATCAACATCAACAACGATAAACTAAGAGTATTTGGACAACTTGTTTGTTTAAAAATTCGAAACAATTGATCAAGTTATCCATAGCTTACTTTGTTAATAATAACATAATAGAAACATATTATTCAACGAATAAAGGTAAATAACTTCTTAATTTATAATTTTAGACCCCTTATTACTTAATACTTTTTTAAAGGGAATCTAATGTACTATCAAAATAAATAAATAAATATAGGGTGTTCCATTAAGAAATATAAAGTTACATATTGTTGCGCTTAAATGGAGCACCCTGTATACAAATGGATATGGTACGTAGATAGATAATATTATATCATATAAATTATATTTGAAGAGTTTTTCTATCTGGCTTAAAATAAAAGAGTTATAAAGAGAGGACAGACCGATGAATCACCCTGTATATACCGTGTGTCTGTCTTAAAGGTGTACATAGGAAATTAACATAGGAAATCAGTTTTTTACAATTTCCTGCTCGCCTAATTATTTTAAGCAAAAATGCGTCAAATAAAAGTTTTGGAGCATAAAATTCTGCATCTAAATCAATAAACAGAATTACCTTTCCATGCATTGTAACGACAGAAATTAAATATGAAAATACCGAAAATTACGTTGAAAATATCGACAGCCATGGAATTGAACAAAAAATAAATAAATGCTTGACGTTTTATCTGTCACAATGTAAGTTAACTTTTGGTAAACTTATTTGACGTTTCTGACAATTTGATTTTGTCTCTAGTTTTATTGTCTGAAATGATAAAAATGAACATTTATACGAATGAAGAGCCAAATTCGTGACAAAAAATGACGAGCAGAACATGCGTTACTCTAAGAAAGAGTGTTAGGATTGATAAGTGTAGTACTAAGGTAGATGTATATTGGAAATGAATTGAGAGTACATAACAGCATCATACATAATTTTGTTACGCAATGTTGAATTTTTGATATATTCGTATTATTTAAACAAAACTGTATTTTCTTAACTTTATTTATTAATTTTATATTTCTATTTTTGCCATAATTAACGATATTTGTTTAAATCAAATTGTCAGAAACATCAAATCAGTTACCTTATGTTGTGACACATAAAACGTCAAGCTCCCTTACCAAGGGTATCAGGAGGTAAAAATAAAGTCCATCAACATAAATTTTAAACGATAAAGCAAAATTATTGATATTGTCACATAAATTTTTATAACCCTTAAAGTTTCATACAATATTTTTTCAAAGCCATATCGTAAATTTGCCAAAGAAAGAATGTACTCGTATATTTCCACAATATCTTTTTTGTAAAGGAACAAAGAATATTTTTTATAATACCGGCAAATTTCTCCGCAGCCCATTAAAAACGAGAGTTATTTTCAAGGGTGTCGCACAAAAACTACCATTCGCCATCGCCGTAGTATCTAGAGCAGAAAAATGATAAGAATTATCTTTGCTTATGTTTCGCGTTCTTGTAACATTATTTAGTATCAAGCCGAGTAATGGTCGATTAACAAAGTAAAAGATTTATCAAGATTTCTGGCATGCTACAAGAAGCCTAACTTTTTTTAAAAGTTGCGGTGCAAATTATTATGTTTAATTAATTGAGATATCACATAAGATCTTATCAACGATGTTATCTATGTTTAATTTGCGTGAAAATACAAATTAAAGGAAAAAAATGAGAAATTATTTTAGACTATCACGCAATTTTAAATGGATAAACGTCACAGACGTTCTTAGAAAAGACGTATATAATTAATATTATACCCAATTTAAAACTAAGTAGAAAGAAGACTGTCTAATATCTACACTTATGATTGGCCAATGCCCTGATTACACCAATAACGTTCACTCATTGTTATATAATTTCATTATAAAAACAGTTTTTGAAAAAATAATAATTCGATGTCGTCTTGTTGAGACTAAAATAAAATAATTAAAAAATGTAAGTTTATGCCCGGTTGAAACGTTCATCAACGCATTGGTCAGTTAGCTGTTCATGAAAACTAGTGTTTTACAAAACTCAAGATATACTCTTGATCTTGTCTTGAAATCAAGACAAGAAGTATTTTTTATTTCCCAAGACGACAAGAAAATATCATCAAGAATCAAGATTTCTTGACAATAAATATTGCAAATCTGCATTTGTATGCTTTGTGTGTCTGGATCCTCTTAACGCTCAACTCAAACACTGTTATTCAGAAAATTTCGAAAACATGTATTTCTACCTTATTCGAAAATGGAAAGAAGAAAGAAGCCATTAGCCAAGGGTAGAATTCAGAATTTATATCCCTACCTAAAACAACGCTATTTTTTACGTGATATGATATATACTAATATTCACGAAATATGAGTATTCAAGGTCATTTATGACCCGTCTGATATTATATTACTTGCAGATAACTTCACAGCATTTCGTACCCATAGGCGAAATATTGGTATGGCGATACTACTACTACAAAATATGTATGGATACATTTTAAATCAAAAAATAATTGTAATTTATTTGAATATTTTGTTTCTTTTTAAATAATGCTTTTCTCAAAGTTTTATCTTCTTCGGCCTACGTTTTGGCATTAAATATGGGCTCGACATAAACCATACAATAATAATTTGATTTAAATAACATCGTCACTGGATAAACATTAGTACAGAGGGCAGTGTAGTAGATAATTACGTGTCCGTAACTCTACGAAATACGTCATTATTATTTGCGGTGTGTTAGAAAGTAATGCCACCATTTATGTATATTTGTCACTCGTCACACCACATAAATTAAACATACATCAAATAATCTTTCTCTTTCTAATGCAAAATGTTGCTAAGGTATTGCTATATAAAGTGTTGTGTATTGTGTCTTCCAACAAATGACCTTGACTAGTCATCTTTTGTGAATAATAGAATGTGATAAAAATTAAATGACGAGAGGTATTGTGCTTTGCTTGCCACATCATATTTTTATTATATTTGAGAGGGAGAAATATTATTTTGCGTGCGATAAAGCCGATTCCGAATCTGATTTATTTTTGTTTGAACACTCTTTGTTTTAAATAAAAAGCATGGGATGTCGAAATAACACAAGAAATAAATAACCAATAAGCAACAGAGTAATCGATAAAAGAAGGGATTCCCCTAAAATGTTAAGAAACAAGAAATATCAAGAATTCTTGAAACAAGACAAGAATTACGTCGCCAACAAATGAGCAAGACAAGAAATTTTTATTTTCTTGTCTTGAAAATCAAGCCAAGATGAAAACGAACAAATTCTAATCAGTTTCCTTGTTAATAACAAGTACAGGTTGAACTTATATTGTCTTTATTAAATATATTTTAAAATAAAACAATCAAAACGTAGTTATATTTTAAAATATATTTAATAAAGACAGAGCAAGTCTAACCAGTACTGTTTAATAATAACCTCGTCTACAACCAACAGTTTCCTTGTTCTTATGACATTTAAATCATTGCTGTCAAAAAATCGCGTTGCTTTGGTTCGTTTTGGTGAACCGTTACAGCCGTCTTTGTTCTTATATAAAAATGCCCCCCCCCCCATTTTATTTTTTCAAGTATTTAAGCCATTCATATTGCAGAGAATAGGGAATAGTTTTGACCTCTCTGATTGGCTGATACTGGAGACAAGAAACAAGATTACTTAAAATTGGCGCGGATGCGAGCACCATCTGCTGAATGGCTTAAATGGACCAGAGCATAGTTCTAAACACAATGAATTAGAAATAAAATCATTTACCTAATATTATGTTAAAAAAAAAACAAGTTTATACCTTGTTCCATTTAAGCCATTCAGTATTGCAGAGCATAGGGAATAGTTTTGACATCTCTGATTGGCTGACAAGTTTACCCAATGCAATTTCAGCTACTTCAAATTTGCGCTGTTGCCACTGCCATCTACTAAATGGCTTAAATGGAATTTGGTGTAGAATTTAATTATCTACAAGTTTTATTTGAAACATTTTTGTTTAAAATTAATTGGGAACTTTTACGCAAAGATAAACTGATTTCCAATGTTAAACTTCTATGACTTGCTTTTTGATTAACACCCTGTACCTATGTATATCTGTATCAAGAGAGGGACGAATTTAAGGAAAACATGTTCTTCCGATTATATTCCTTAGGGTTTTTTCTTAAGATTTTTGATTATAACAGAAAATCTTGATTAAAACAAAGAAAATATGAATACAATAATGGAAAAGTTTAATTAATAATTACGCAAAAAAAAATGATTATAATATTACTTTCACGGTATAATATAAAAATTAATATTTATTTTTCTTTTAAATATTTTCTTGGAGCGTTGTAAATCAAGACGACCCAGAAAATTTTCTCATAGGGGCGCAAGGTTTCTAGTTACGCCACTGATTGACATCGTATACTCAGTCTTTTAATAACATAAAATATATACCTACTAGGATAGATATTTTTACCAGTCAGCCAAACCAAGTATTTAAAAGAATAATGCTTTATTAATATGTTTATTTCATAAATTGTTGATATTTTTAAAATTCTTTTTTTTTCTAAAAAATGTTAGGATGGCTTTGCCGCCCTATGCTTGGCCGCCTTTGTTCTGGGAAGAAAATGAACACCGCTGGGATCGGGCCTGCCGCTAACCGAACAATGCGTTGATGAACGTTTCTGGAACCGGGCATAGTGTTGTAAATCAGACTCCCGAATTTACTCCTCCCGAGTAAAAACTATTCCCAAGATCCCAAGTAGACGCCTTGCTCCAAAGTACAGGCGTATCACGGTCACATAGGGTTGCGTAAAGCCAATTCCACTGTCCAGTACACTATAGAAACGGAGGGGCGGGCAGTGTTCTTTGACGGAGGTGGTTCCTCACCCTCATTCGTCAAACCCCAGCTCCCAGAGTAATACAAGATCTACTAATATTGTGATAGCTCTAAGACAAACTAGCATTTATCTGGGAGCTTATTTCTCTAAAAATTACGACAATAATCTAACCTAACACACAAAGGTAATTATTATTATTATTATTATTATTATTATTATTATTATTATTATTATTATTATTAAAAAATACAATACCCAACAGGCGCATGCCCAATTCTAGGGTAAGGAGAAAAATACATAGAAGATAATACATTTCTTTATTTCATGGACTGAATTGTAAAAAATATCAATCTCATCTTCAATGACACTGTACGATTTTACCATGTGATGTATAGGAGATTTAGTCAGAATATTTGATTTAGCTGTTTTTAAGTAGAAGATGGCTTTAAATCTCGATGACAATCTGATGACTTGGATGGAAAGTCGATTTTTGATATACATGCAGTCAATGTCGTTGTTAATAATTTTATGCAAAATAATTACTGCAGAAACTTGTCGTCTTTGTGCGAGTGAGGCTAAATCAAATTTTTCTAGAAGTTGTGATTGAGGCGTACCTCTTTGGGGATAAATTCCTTCCAGAATATAAGTAGCAAATTTTATAAATTTTCTTTGAATAAGCTCTAATGATTCTAATTGGTTATTTTGTATCGGATTCCAGATCACCGAACAGTACTCTAGGTGAGGACGAACAAGAGCAACAAATAAAAGTACTCAACTGGAAAACATGTCGGAATTACGGATTACGAATCCTAAACACTTCAATGCGGACGATGTTTTATTTTCAATATGTGCGGTAAAAGATAGTTTTGGGTCGAAATATACTTCTAGGTCGCAAATAATTTCTGGTCTACATAAGATGTTATTATTTATGGAGTAGTCAAAATTTACTGGATTATGCTTTTTAGTAAAAGACATGCACTGACATTTTTCAATATTAAGAAAAAGTTTATTGTCATTGCACCACTGGAATATAATATCTAAATTATTCTGTAATAATAAACACTCATTTATGGAAGATATACTGCATAAAAGTTTTAAATCATCTGCATAAAGTAAATAGTTAGCAGTGAGACCGGCAGTAATGTCGTTAATGAAAATATTAAACAAAAGGGGTCCTAACACAGACCCCTGGGGCACACCTGATTTCTGAGGGAAATGCTCTGATTGATGTCCATTATTTATTTATTTATTTATTGAACCAGTCCTACAGAACATAAAGTTCCAGTTACAGGAGGATTTTACACCAAAAAAGAATGATACAATAATAAACCTTGCATAGTAACGGTACACAAAAACAATAAAAAAATACATGTTAATAAACATAATATTAAGATATAAACATTCAACAACTAATAATAACAAATAAGAAATAATATATACGAAAATATAAAACATTATTCATAACGAAAAAAATTTGAAACATTACGTTTGAACACCCTAAATGAAGAAAAAAATACTATTAAATATAGAACACATTTGATAAATTGGGGATTTCATTTCATAATTAGTTCGTACAATATTAAGTTGAAAAGTCACCTTATTTCTAGTTGTTAACCGGGGTACTTTTATAGGAAGATTACCAAGCAGTGTATTATCAAAAATAATATTATTTAGCAATTTATACACAAATAAACATGACTGTATTTTTCTTCGAGAGTGTAACGAAATTAAGTTAACTTCAGACAAAAGTAAGTTGTAGTTAATATCGAAATTAGGGTACTGTTTAAAAGTTTTGAAATAACAGAATTTTGCAAATCTTTTTTGTACTGATTCAAGTTGCAATATGTATTTGTTGTAAATTGGGTTCCATACTTGTAGACAGTACTCTAATTTAGATCTCACAAGAGAAAAATATAAACGTTTTAAAGTTGTTATATTATTGAAAGATTTACATGAGCGTATAATAAAACCCAGAGTTTTAATGGATGACTTAGTGATGTAATTAATATGTAAGTGAAAACTTAACTTACAATCAAAAATAACACCAAGGTCTTTGAACATAAATACACGATCAAGATAAGTATTTTCCATAATATAAGAATAAGTATAAACAAATTTTTTCACTAAGTAACTCATTAACTTACACTTACTGAAGTTGAAAAATAATTTAGAATTTTGAGACCAAGTTAGAAGATTTTCAACATCTTTTTTTAAAAGAAAACAGTCATGTACAGAATTGATAGTTTTAAATTTTTTTAGATCATCGGCATACAGTAAAACTTCAGAATATTTAATAACATCTATGATGTCATTAATAAATAGTATAAATAAAAGTGGCCCAAGATTAATACAGATAAACTGAAGTCTATTGCTTAGATATGACGTAATGAGTTGTAAAAGACAATCCGAAAAGCGATAAAGTTTTTGTAGGAGAATTCCATGGTCTAATAATTTATCAAATACCTTTGAAAAATCTAAATAAACAGCATCTACTTGACCTTGATTATCCATTGCGTCGCATATTAGTTGTGTTTTGCACATCAGATTAGTGACCGTTGATCTGCCTTTCATGAAACCGTGCTGATTGTTTTTGGAAAACTCGGGCCAAGTTTTGTGCATTAAGTTAGGCTATTGTTGTTATTTTTAGATAAATATACAAGCAATATTTCCTACTCTGTACTGTACAGTGGAATGGCTTTACGCCATCGGATTCGTTTGGCGAATAAGCAAGGCCGCATTCTTTATTATGTGCACAGTACAGCCGCAATGGGTATATGAAACAAACAAAAAATTAAAAAGAGTTGCTGCTGTGTATAAAAATTTGTTCATTTTTACTCGGGCTGTTAGTTTAAAACCAAGGAACAGTTGTTGTACAGCATCACATTACAATTTACGTTATTTTGTATTTTTAAATGTAATTTCTTAACAAGCAATAAAATATTGACTACATTCTTCGCTCCGCGCAAAAACGCCAGAATTTATTAAATCCCTTTTCTCATTCTTAAAAGAAAAAAAAAAACCGTACGATACTGATATTTCAGCAGCTTGAAAATGTCAAGTCAAGCCTATAAAATAACAGGCTTCTATCGAAGTAAACAATGAAGCTTCAAATAATAATAGCTGTATTCTTTCTGACCCAATGTCCAAGTCTTTGGCTTTTTTTAAATTACATGTCGCATATGAATTTTGAATATAAATGAACGAAAACGAAATAAAAATTGCTATATATTTTGTATTTTTGTACCTATAATAATGTAATTAAAGTTTTTAACGTAAAATGGTCGCCATGTTGTGACGTCAGCGTCATTATAGTTGTTCAGTTACCCTGTGAAAATGTCACTATAGAGAGGACCATGTATATTTTGCCCATAAATTCGCGATTGGCTTTACAAATACTCTAACATACACATATTTAATATATCCGAGTAATTTTTTACTAAGATCAAATGAAAATTTACTTATTAAATAAATTTATATTATAATTTATGTTTTAAATATTGTAATCTCAATACTTGTCATTGTTGTAATCATTTAGTAATTAGGAATGTAAATGTTGGATTACTTTTTATTATGAACTATACATTGATTATTGTAATCAATACTGTCATTGTTGTATTTAATTATAAATAGAAAATAGTTTAAATAAAATAAAATAAATATATTATCACGGCATATTACCCATTGCTGGGTGTGCCAATCTGCTGAAAATAGTTTAAATACTGTTTTAATTGTGATAATGGCACTTGGTGAGTATGATAACCTTCAATATTATTATAAAGAAAGTCTTAAAGTCGCATTAATTAAAGCGAATAAATAACCTGAGTAC